>JAWPHD010007546.1:0-127532 GCA_037043455.1 Cyrtodaria siliqua | reverse complement strand
GGCGAAAA
Organism: Cyrtodaria siliqua; assembly: GCA_037043455.1. Classification (NCBI taxonomy): domain Eukaryota; kingdom Metazoa; phylum Mollusca; class Bivalvia; order Adapedonta; family Hiatellidae; genus Cyrtodaria; species Cyrtodaria siliqua. The sequence goes on along the minus strand of JAWPHD010007546.1, from coordinate 127,524 downwards.
ATGTGTATTTCCGTAAAAATCGACGGAATCTGGAATTATCTTTTGAAAATAGTTTGAACATAAACTTATCAAATTGAAGCAATAAAACGTTGCACACTATACATATCCAAGTCATTTATTGTATCAGATATAATATATATGCTCAAGTATTTATATTTTAGGGCAAAATGTTACAAAAATGACTAAAATCGCCGATTTCTGTAATGCATTGAGGTATTGGGGAAAAAATTAAAAGTGCATATAAATAACGAAAAAAAACAAAACATTGCTGCAGTCCAATGTGCAATAATATATCAGAAAACCCACAAGAAGATGGTAAATGCTGCTTTATTTTGTTGGAGGAATGTGTTTTTAATAAAACATAAACGAAATCTGGATTTTTTTCTTCAAAAAGTAATTTAAACATACATGTTACAACGACATATCGCCAGATGAGAGAAAAAATTGCCATCTTTCTCCTATGGAACATTCCTATTCTCACCTGGCGATATTGCCATTGACCCATCATATGTTTCCAAGGAGTGCATGGCAGGCTGACATTTTATTTGCTCAAACAAGTCTGATACCTTATGAGACTTTGTTAAAAATATTACATGACAGAACCTCCCGAACAATACAACACATCATTTACTAGTTGTTGAGCTGGCTGTAGACACACCTCCTCCCGAATTCAGGTAGCCCTCCCCTTATAAGGTCTAGCGACCGAGTGCCACGCGTAGCGGGAACCTTTGCCGAGGCTGGCCACCATTCCCGTTGAGACACAAAACCTGTGGATCGGCCCAGCGGCCGTCGGCTTTGGGTCGCTCGAGGCTATTTCTCTCTATATAACTATACTGTATATAGCTCTAGGTGCCATGTTCGAGACCCGAACTCGGGAAGTCTTCCCCCTGAAACGACCTAGGGACCGAGTGCCACGCGTAGCGAGGACCGTTGTCGACGGCTGACCACCGTTCCCGTTGGGTCACAATACCTGTGGGTAGGCCCAGCGGCCGTCAGCTGCGGGTCGCTCAAAGTTATGTACTATATAGCTCTATGTGGCATGTTCGAGACCCGAACTCAGGTAGCCTTCCCCCTGATACGACCTAGGGACCGAGTGCCACGCGTAGCGAGGACCGTTGCCGACGGCTGGCCACTGGTCCCGTTGTGTCACAAAATATGTGGGTCGGCCGAGCGGCTATCGGCCGAAGGTCGTTAAACGCTATTTCCCTCTATATAACTGTATATGACTCTATTTGCCATGTTCAAGACTCGAACTCGGGTAGCCCTCACCCTGATAAGGCCTAGGGACCATGTACCACGCATAGCGAGGACCTTTGCCGACGACTGGCCTACGGTCCCGTTGTGTCACAAAATACGTGGATCAGTCCAGCGGCCATCGGTCGCTCAACGCTATTTCCCTCTATACATATATAACTATACTGTATAAAGCTCTAGGTGAGTTACGAGGTTCGAGACCCGAACTCGGGTAGCCTCCCCCCTGATACAGCCTAGCGATTGAATGCCACGCGTTGTCGGGACCTTTGCCGACGGCTGCCCACTAGTCCCGTTGTATCACCCAATCTGTGTCGGCCCAGCGGCCGTCGGCCGAAGGTTGTTCAACGCTATATCCTTCTATATAACTGTTTATAGCTCTATGTGCCATGTTCGAGACTCGAACTCGGGTAGCCCTCACCCTGATAAGGCCTATGGACCATGTACCACGCATAGCGGGGACCTTTGCCGACGGCTGGCCACCGGTCCCGTTGTGTCATAAGATATGTGGATCGGTCCAGCGGCCATCGGCCGATGGTCACACAACGCTATTTCCCTCTATACACATATAACTATACTGTATAAAGCTCTAGGTGAGTTACGAGGTTCGAGACCCGAACTAGGGTAGCCTCCCCCTGATACAGCCTAGCGATTGAATGCCACACGGTGCCGGGACCTTTGCCGACGGCTGCTCACTAGTCCCGTTGTGTCACCCAATCTGTGTCGGCCCAGCGGCCGTCGGCCGAAGGTTGTTCATCGCTATATCCTTCTATATAACTGTATATAGCTCTATGTGCCATGTTCGAGACTCGAACTCGGGTAGCCTTTCTCTTAATATGGACTAGCGACCGAGTGCCACATGTACAGGGACATTTGCCGACGGCTGGCCACCGGTCCCGTTGTGTCGCAAAATCAGTGGGTCGGCCCAGTGGCCGTACGTAGATGGTCGCTCAACACTATTTCTCTATGTATAACGTATACTGTATATAGCTCTATGTTCGAAATGCCGATAACGTGATAAAGTCCAAGTCGCCAGTTGGTGTACATATTCCAAAATGCTCTACACATAATGGGCTTTCAGAAAAATAGGGTGTACAAAATTCCCCCTGGGGTGAGGGTTACTCCTACTAGCTTAGAGTCTATTTTCTATTGTACCGGTATTATATATTTTTCTAGATTTTAACCCAATACTCCCAATGTATTGCAGAAATAAGTGATTTTTGTCCTTTTTTCCAACATATTTCAGCTGATATGTTATATATGATGCAAGAAAACACTTGAAAATGTATGCTGTGTAACACTATATTATTTCAATTTGATAAGTTTATGTTAAAACAATTTTCAAAAATAATTCCAGATTCCGTCGATTTTTGACAAAAATACACATTTTTCGCTTAAACATTAAGGCATTTTCAAGCATCATACGGTTCGGGACTTTTGTTTACTTAATTATTGGACCTTTGTCTATCCCAAAATGTTACAATGTGTCCTTATTGAATTGTATTTAATTTGTTTCTATATTTTAACCCAATAACCCAATGGATTACAGAAATCAGTGATTTTTGTAATTTTTTCCAACATTTTGCCCTAAAATGCCAATATTTGAGCACATATGTTATATATTTTGTCAGGAAAAACTTGAATATGTATGTTGTGTAACATTCTATTGCTTCAGTTTGATAAGTTTATGTTCAAACTAATTTCAAAAAATAATTCCAGATTCCGGCGATTTTTGACAAAAAAACACATTTTTCGCCCCAAAATTAAGACATTTCCAAACATCATGCGGTTTGGGACTTATTTCTACTTAATCACTGGACCTTACCCTGCCCAAAAAGGTTACACTATTTCCTTTTTCTATTGTATTAGATATTTTTCTATTTTTTAGATAAATATCCCCAATGTATTACAGCGATTTTATTAAAAAAATTAAAAAATTTACCCAAAATCTCTATATTTAAGCATCGGATCCATAAATTATATGGTGGGACACGTAGAGATGCGTTCCGAGAAAGATTCCATCAATTCAAATTGGTTCTAATATATTCCATTCCTTTTCTAAAAAATAATTCCAGATTTCGGCGATTTTCGTCTAAAAACGCAACGTTTTCCCCCAAAACTCACTAAAGCCCCAACGCTCAGATGGCACACATGTCTCATTTTGAAACTTATTGTATGTTCTTTAAGAAAATCATACCCTAAAAAAATCCCCCTGAGGGGGAGGATTTCTCCTACCAGCTCACAGCCTATTTGTTGAGACAGTGACAATGAAAGGTGCCGGATCAATGAATTGAGTAGATTGAAGTATATTAAAGGGAGATAATTAGAACTCACTACTAATATAGATATATATGTATGTGTATATATATATATACTTAAAGTCACCAGGATACTGGGTCTCTCAATTTGAACACATTTATTGGGACCACCATGAAATAGTGTGTTTATACGTGTTTGGTGTTTTGTTATGAATTAAGTATACCTACAGGTACTTATGTGTCCCTATATAGTCGTAACTTAACGGGTAATTCAACTGCTAACGCCTTTTATTCTCAAACCATAATACTGGGTCTGACCCATACATTTGCTGGGTCTTGTTAAAATATATATATATATACCGCATCACTAGTTTATTGGGTCATTGTGAATTTCCCAATGTATTGGGTCCTGAACTCTGACCTGAACTCTGATTGGATAAACAGTATATATACACACTTAGCAAACTATCAAGGGGAGATAACCCCTACTCAGGGGCCCAATAAATGTGTAAAATAAGTTATGTTCGAGAGGCCTAATTAGGTAAATGTAGTTCTGTTAATTGTAAACATGAATGTATTATTGGGTCGTTGAATAATTGGGTCTAGACCTAATAGGCAGATTGAGGACCCAATAGCAAGGTTAGGACCCAATATATCGAGTGTAAAAATCATTTTCGACCCAATAAACTGGTTTCTTTAAAAAATAATAGAAATAATTTATGGATATATTCGATTGTCATTTTTTACGAGATAAAAGGTGTTTTGTTATTGGAAGTGGAAGGTGACTGGTGACTATCAACAAGAAATCGAGTGTTGTTCGTTTGTGACTGGCGAATGTCAGGAGCCAAGCCACGGTCTCTTGACTGGTGACATTAGCATATATATATATTATTTTATTGCATTGGTTTGTGTGTCGCATTTTTGAAGAAATGAAGAAATATATCACTTTGTCCGTCATCTAGCGTTTGTCGTCCGGCGTCACAAAACTAAATTAACTTTAACTTTAATATTGCTTTATTAGATTTGTTTTCATCAACCTTTCTATATATACACTTCATGACAATTATCAAGTGACCTTGCCAACATCTAAAGGTCAAGGCCGCAGTCAATGTCATTCGATGTAATGCAAACTTAACCTTGAGTTTAATAGTACTTTTCATTCATGTTTCCATCAAATTTGATACAAATGCAATAGTACGATAATACGAAATACAGTTACAAATCTAAATACGGTTCAATGATATAATCACGGACAATATATAACACGGAGTGGATGCGTGATATCTAATTTACAGCAGATGGCTAGTTTTCTCCACCTAACCTCAGTCACTTTGTTTGCTAAACAAGCATAACTAGTTGTACAAAGTCACCATGTTAACGCATTTTTTAACAACAAATCTGACAATCAAATATCTAAAAAAAATTGTGACATCTTTAAAAGTAATTCAACAGTAATTCAACAGTAAATGTTTACTTTGCCGATATTGTCAATAAGGCTAAAGATTGTACTTACACAAGTTGTATTAACTTGTAAGCAACATTAATTAACGTACCAAATTCACGAGAAACAGGGTGAAGGCATTGCCCATTTATAAATGTTTGTACCTTCATCTATGGCTGATTTAATATCACAATTGAACAAAACATCATAGCATTCCCCCCATTGAGTTAATAAATATACTAGATACCCCACGTCGAATTATCTATGTATTGCATTCTAATATACATAATATATTATGAACCAGAGTCTGACGAGTTACTTTTGCTTAGTGTCGAATATATGCAAATGCTTGTCATATCACGTTCACGTAATGGTTGATTTTGTAACATTGTTTGACAGCCTAGAAACTGTATTGTTTGCGTCTAAATAAAGTATTATGTGTTCTGCATTCTTGTTGTTAAGTCTAATATATTATTACCACTTTTATTTTTTAAACACTGACTTCATATATTCTACTCAAAGTTTGCCAGGCACCAAACCGTTTAAGCCGTTCACCCAAAATACCGCGCGAAGCTGTAGTGTGTAGGCAAACATGCACACATGCACAAACACATTGTTTTTAACCAATTGTTGACAATACAATAACGAATTTTACATAAATTAATCGCAAAACAAAATGAATTGAGTTTTATACTGTTGGTAAAACAAGCCACCGTAACAGGTCAAATTGAAATCTTGGTGATTTGAGGACTTTGAGTAGTATGTATAATTCGTGTTTAAGAACCAGTATAGGTAGTGTTGTGTAGTATATATAATTCATGTATAAGAACCAGTATAGGTAGTGTTGGGTAGTATATATAATTCATGTATAAGAACCAGTATAGGTAGCGTTGTGTAGTATATATAATTCATGTATAAGAACCAGTATAGGTAGTGTTGGGTAGTATATATAATTCATGTATAAGAACCAGTATAGGTAGCGTTGTGCTATCATTTCTATTCACATTGGTAGCACTCATTGTTTATTACATATTTTATTGCAACACAATGTTATATGTCGAACACAACAGCCATGAGCACATCGAATGTTACCTGTGTCAGAATGTGTAATTATAAAATCATTAGGAAGATTGATGATATTCATTACATGTTATAACAGTTAATTATAAAATCATAAGGACACAGTGTTAGGAAATTCAGATAATCTTTATTGAAATAAATTACAAGAGGAAGTACATGTTACATGATAGTAGCAAATAATAGCAAACATGTCGTGATGGTTTATGTTGTTCATAAGGTTTTGTGTAGAAAATAGCTAGAGACAAATATGGGGTCTCTATATTTCGAAAAAGATGGTATTGTTTAAATTTCAAAGTCCTCCTACACAGGCATGAAGCCAATGGCGTCAACTGTCACAGGCGTGAAGCCAATGGCATAAATCCTGCTCAAACGTGAAGCCAATGGCGTCAACTGTCTCAGGCGTGGAACCAATGGCGTCAACTGTCTCAGACGTGAAGCCAATGACGTCAACTTTTCTCTGCAGGTAATGGTACATATAAGTAGATACACTTAAACTAAATTAAGCATTCCCGGAATGCAGAGAGATTGTCGAGTTGGGTTGCAGTATATGTCTTTACATGTATCTAGAAAGTAACATATTTATGTTCAGCAGGTTTAACTACAATAAACTAAACCAACAAGTCATTAACCTAGAAACTAAAGCAGTAAAGGTGAGGGGGGTTATAGGACTGTGCATACTGCACTTTGTCTATAAAATGAAGCATTTAGGTCCATAACGGTAGTGTTTTAACCACACGCCAATCTGCAACTTGAATTCTGCTGCGATGCAGAATTTTCTTGCCGAAACATCCACTGCCGTCACCTGAAATAAACACAAAAATCAATTGATTTGAGTTTTATACTTGCACCAACAGTTAAAGACGTATGGTGACTTTCCAGGTTCCATTAGGGGAGAAGGACCCCGGTACCCCTCCAGGCATTTTTTCGTGCATGGGCGGACTCCCGAGTAGAAAAACCGACGTTTCACAGAAATAAAACCCGATTACATATTATAGAAAGATAGAAACATATTTAATTCAAATCTGACCTCTACATATTATACAATTATGGACTTTTCAGCTGTTATACATGATGTGATATGCACCAAAAAAATCATTATTGACCGAGGCGATAGCCGAGGTCAATAATGATTTTTTGGTACATATCAACATCATGTATAACAGCTGAAAAGTCCATAACTGTTTTATTATATAACCCTCAATTTACAATTATATAAAACAGGTCAATATCAAAAAAACAATTATATAAAACAGGTCAATATCAAAAAAACAGGTCAATATCGCTAGATATTTTTTCTAAAAAATTACTTTTTAGCCAATGAAAACGCGTCTATTTATAGGTTATATAATAAAATATAATATAAACACGATGAACTACAATGTTTTCGTATGTAGTTAGTAACTTAGTGGGTATACTCTGTTGTTATATATTTTACTCTACCTGATATGTCGTGAAACGTATCCTAATAGTAGGCCTTCAGATTAATGCGCATGTGGTGAACTGTATGAGTTTAATGATATCCGAAACATAAATTATGAGATGTTGATGTCTATCAGATTTGAGATGACAACCGTTTAAAAACACACCAACACATACTTGTGTATGAATTGCCGAATACATGTTTTCGTCATACGTTGATAGTATACAAAATAGATATAAAAGTTGACCATGAAATGTAGTATTCAAGGACCAAGAACTCGCGTCTAATCAAACAGCACTTATAAGGATAAATAAAAGGCAATGCACGTGACACCACAAACATAAAAGGTTTGACAACAGGGCTACCCCCTTCGGACGGGTCAGTGTTATCTTTGATTTTGTTGAATGTCTGTGATATATTTTAGGGTAACTAGACTGACAACCATGCAAGTATTTGATCGTTTAGCGTTTATAATACAAGCATTATTTTTTGTAATACATGTAAATGCAGATACTAATCTGTTCATATACTTTTAATGTAACTATTAACCAACATTACCTTTATCTTGAATTCTTTCAAAATCAATCTGAAGGCACCAAACAGTCTTGTGTTGAGATTAAACGTGTAGTTCTGTCCACCTTGAGTTAAAAAAGGGAGAAACAAATCAACATGGATAAACATGTATGGCAGCTGTACAAAAACAGTAACAAAAGAATTATTAATTAATATATAATGTAACAGAGAACCTAACAACTGTTCTTGAGTTGTCGTATATTAAATAACATACTTTGATTTAACGTGCGCGCACGTGTCTGTGTCCGTGCGTGCGTGCGCGTGTGCTCACTCGTGTGTGATTAGTTATTTTATAGTTCTCTGTAACTAACCACGCACACACACGGCATTTTTAAACATGTTTTTAAAAGAGAAAGAATAAATATATAAATTACATACTTTTTAACAAAAATACTTTATCCAACAAAAAAGGGGGCAGAACTTACTGCTGATACTTTTACTGTAGAACGGTTTTCCATTTAATGTAAACGCCAAGTTGATCCTGTTACCGACAACTCTTGATATAACACACACTGTAAATAACACAAAATACATCTTAAATTCAAAGAATTACAGCGAGGTGTTTTATTTAAACCACATACCAAATCATAATACTGTTATATAAGATGCGTTATTATGTTTTTGTCTAAACTTTTAAAAACATCAATTCAACAATAGTTTAAACAATGTTAACAAACATTCGTATTGGAAATAGACTGATACAGTAGTTAGTTCGCTATTTTTTTTATTATTTTTTTTTATTATTTTTTTTTTGTATATAAAATATGTACAGCTCCTATACAAGACAAAATGCAATATCGCAATCAGCATTAATAGATGCACATGTACAATATGTTGTCCTTATTTGCTGTTATCAAAGTATAATTTGGTTGAATGTCTTGTTATCACATGTTGGTATACCTAACCTGTTAATTTACATGCGAATACATTTATTTATTGACGAAAATATTTATCACCTTGTATATGATTCTCATATGATTCTTATATCATTCCAATGTAACATGTTTTGTATAGGAATTATGTACTGCTCCTTTTTAATAAGTTTATAATAGTGCCATACGAGAATCATGTACTGCTCCTTTTTAATAAGTTTATTATAGTGCCATACGAGAATCATGTACTGCTCCTTTTTAATATGTTTATTATAGTGCCATACGAGAATCATGTACTGCTCTTTTTTAATAAGTTTATTATAGTGCCATACGAGAATCATGTACTGCTCTTTTTTAATATGTTTATTATAGCGCCATATGAGAATCATATAAAAATCATATGATACTTATAGGTGGCCAAATTGGCAGTGCAATATAATATCTACCTTTTCTGCTCCATATGCGGATGCAAAATAGGCCAATTTTTTGAAGTTGTCGATCATAGGCGATGATACCATCAGTATCGGTTGATACTTCCCTGTCGTCATTGTCGGTTGCCAATTTGCTGACGCCGTCGGCGATGACGTCTGTAGGAACTGATACTTCGATGTCTTCAGTGTCGGCTTGCCATTTGTTAACGTCATTAACACCATCAGCATCGGCTGACATGTACCCTTGTAAAATACAATATTTAAACAATACATTTTATGGAGAGTGATATGTTTGACATTTGACTTAAACATATTGGTTGTAACCTAAGAATCACGTGTATGCACATTATGATTTCCTTTCTATCAAACTTTAGTTGTTCGAAATGTTCAAACAGTTCTTATATTTTGTTGATGGACTGAGAAAATCCCCTTTTCTGCACGATATAACATAATGATAAACGGTTCTTATACAAATCGCAGCACATAAACGGAATGGCACCGTAGGTCCGCACCGCACCACAAACAATTGAAACAATGAATATATCAGTTGTGCCGAGTTCTTATTTAATAATAATAGTTTTAAAGTCATTAATGGAATTGTAGGACATTCATTCAACTATGATATCAACTTTTAGTTTGTTAGAGGATATAGCGGTGGGATTTCTTTATTTTCACTGCCCGGTTGTATTGTGATGACGGTAGGGTAAGAGCGACGTTTGGTGCACCCAAGAACATGGTTTAAACCCTCAGTGACCTGTTTGCCGCTAGCTCTATTGTCAATCATTTTATGTATGTGATGTCACATAACTCGACTGTTGTTTATCCTTGTGATTATTGTTTGTTTCGACGCTTGTTTCGAGTTTTATATATACTTTTACGGAATGAATTTTAAATGCTTTGGCCTAGGGTACAAGTAAGTTTCTTTTCAAAATTTCCCCAATGATCACATGCAAGAATTCTATTGTATTATGTCTTGATCTTTAAATAATCAGACTGTTATTCAAAAACAACATACCTTAAGCATTTAGATAAATGCATTTCATAACGGACATTTATTAACCGAATCCTACGTATCTATAGATGACATTTCAATAAAAACAAAACATCAGAGAAAAATCAACAGCAAACAGTACTGGCAATGATTAGTTCAAATATGCAAGAAATAACAGTTAGTATTATGTTTTAAGATGAAATAATCTTAGCTGTGTTGAAATGTTTGTGCGGTTAAGAATGTCAGTAAATCATGGGCGGATCCAGAAGGGGATATGTGACGATCGATTTTTAGTGAAGGGACAGACTATTCCATTTTCCTGGGCAGAACCAATATTGTGTAATCCCGTTTCCGTAAGACTCAATTAAGTCGGATCCTTTAAATTCATGTCCTACTAATTCTTTTGGTTTTGAAAGTGCAATGAAACACACAAATTCAATAAGGTCATAGCGACCTCTCTCGCACCTTAATCCTCAACTTCAGTTCCAAAGGTTCAACATTTTCAGCCAATCTCTACCCAGAGTTGTGATTCCTTGCATTCCTTGCATACACATACTCCTCTGTCAACGTATCATCAAATAAATCCTTGGCAAACGATGAAAATCGATGGAAATGCAAAATTTCTTGATTGCACTAATATTTTTCTGATTAACTTTATATGAAATGCTTAAATTGCAAAATAAAACAATTGTTTGGCTTGAATGTTTTAAATATACAATGAATTATGCTCAAAATTATATTAGGTAGAATAAAGGTTTGTACTTTGGCATATCACTCCGCCGTCAAAACATTCAAAATAGGCACCACCAAGTCGTTCCCTTACAGGGTTACAGTACAGCATTTTACTTACCAGCACTTTCCAGTATCACATTGCTCTTGACAACCTACCTTAAATATTACTAACTTAAAATATATATCAAAATGTAGAAAACAAGTCGTGTTTCTTTCGACTGTTTACGTGTCAATCAGCAGCCGATAGTTGGTGGTGTCACGGTGTTGAAGTTTTGTTCGCCATTTTGATATTTCTGCTGTGGTCATGTGACAAATTACCATGTGAACGTAGGCTATTTCCTTAGACGTTGAAAGAGGTCAATGTAATGGCCTCTGGGAGAGATTGATTTTCAGCATGTACTCATAATTGCATATAATGCTGACAGAATTACACTTACCGTCGTCTATCGGCAAATCATCCTCGTCAAACAAAGTGTTGGCGCAGGTGAAGGTCAGGCATATTGCCAACAGACAAACAACAAAAACCTTCATGTCTGTGTGTACTGTGAATTAGAGAAAAAATACTTAAAAAGTGTTTGGATAAGACATAAATATTTCAACTGAAAGACCATAAAGAAACAATTATCGTAAACTAAATATACCCATAAGGTGGGTAATTGACAATCAGTGGAACTGTAAGCTGACAAGTATTGACATCAAAAGCGGTTTTAAAGACCGCCACCAACAAGCACACTTTTCAACAGATGCACACCGTTTCTTTCAAGGTATATCTATATTGAGAATCCATGCCAAACCCCAAAACTAGAACGTCGAATTAAAAGTTATCAACGCATAATTCACTTTACGCATATTCAATCAAGGGTATTTAAGAACCCGTGAATAAACATATACGTCTACTTAGCACATATACAGTATAATATTATCTGCCTAGCTAGATAGAGTTTTGATAAACAATACTGTAGTGTAATTGTGGGCTTATTTGGCGGGTTACTGTAAGCCGGGTTTAAACAAGATTTACGAAAAAAGAAATTCCACCATTGGCGGTCAAATAACAATAAACAAAACTGCAGGTTAACAATAATTGAATCGATATGACGTATGAAAATACAAAAACAAGGAAATAAATGCTAAAAAACTCAATGAATGTATTGAATCTGTTGTTCTATAGATATGTTCTTTGCATGGAAACGTACATATATATTTTTAAAACAGTTCGATTATTTTAAGTTATTGGGTTTGTTACTGACCCCCTACAGAAATACGTGGGGTCAGTAAGATGTATAGGGGGCGAGGCAATATCCGAGTCCCCCTATATATCTGACTGACCCCACATATTTCTGTAGGGGTTCAGTAACAAACCCAATAACTGATTCAGGCGCGTACCTGCCTATACGCAGGTAGGCAGCTGCGTAATGAAAATTTGAGATGAAGAACTTTTTTTACCGTATTTCATACATTATTTGAACATAGCTGACATATGGAGCTTGATGGCATGACACTAATTTTCTCTTGTGTACTAAAAATATCAGAACCCCCTAGCACGGTCAATCTTGCGTAACGGGAAAAAGCCTCCAGGTACGCGCCTGTGATTTATTGCATCGAGCACCTTTTTTAAGGCAAACGCCTATATTTAACCCATTTTAATGGAGCTTCAACGTCATTGAGACGTTGGCGCAATTTCACGTCATGGCGTTGACGTCATGGCCGGTACATTTTTAAAATATTATTAATTGACTTATTATGTTTGTTACCAACGCCTTAAAGAACTATTTGCAAATGATTTAAACTTTGAATCGGAATTGTAGTCCATATTGTTTTAGTGACCCTCTATGAAATCTACTGACCCAATATAGAATAATAGAGGGTCACCATGAGACCACTCTAATCCAATGAAATTCCAAGGATTTTGTGCGAGGTGCAATAATGTTCGTTAACAACTGTCTGAGTATACTCGCATGTTCTACTTTAATGGCTATGTTTTTTAAAACATGTCGGAGGACTGCGTTACTTAAGAACAAACTAATCTCAACTGTTTAGACGCAACTTTCTTGGCATTCTGATATTACGAATGGTATTCATTGTATGCTACTTCTATAAAATGTTTTACTGTAAAATATATAATATTCTTACCTTGAAAAAATAGTGACGAGCCCAGCTGATGATTTGGAGGAGATGCAGCTGTTGAAATCTTAACTGCTTTATATATATTCTGTAGACCATCTTTATCCTGATACTCTCGAGTGATAGGTTCCTGATTTTAGACGGGTCCTTCAGACTAGGATTGAAATATCATTCTAATTGATGACATTTATGATAACAAAAAGGATATAAATGATAGTCATAATAATAATAGTATCATAATAGGATGACTGAAGGTCATGACGAGAGCTTCATGTCAGACTGACCCTCATTGAAAGTGTATTCTGATTACTTTTCAGCGATGAAACGTGACTATTTACACGTTGATGTTTTTACCGAGTCATCAACCCGAGGGTCAATTTTCAACGTTCATCATAAACGATATAGGCATTTGTGATGATTATTAAAGTAGGTATGCTACCAACAACAGCCATATTTAACAATATATGTTTACCGTTGCTTAACCTCTGACGACGAGGTATGTATAAAACATATTCTCTATGGAAACTTTGTAAACGGCTTGAACCAGCCAGGTCAACCCCCACAACTTTAGCGTCAAATTAAGAGTTACCATCTACGCATATTCGATCACGGGTATTGTACAAGTAATCGGCACATTATATGACATCGGCGTAGCTACTATTAGGCCATATAGGCTCGGACCTATACATCAATTTGAAAAACGAAAACAATAAAAAGTCCATACTGAAGCCAGAGGGGGTTGGGGTTTAGGGTCAACATTTGTTAATTTTATTTTACAGTGTAGGTAATTCAACTTTGTCAAATGTTAATTCTCAAATTTGTCCAAAAAATATTTCTTCAAATTCCACACAATATACGCCAAAACGAACCATTGCATAGCTAAGTTAAAAAAACAATAACCCGGACCCCCCTAGTTTGTCGGGACTATATATACATCTCAGGTCAGCTACGCCCCTGTATGACTTGAACATCTGGATAGAGTTTTGATAAACGGTTTTGCAGATATGTTTTGCCGTTATTCGGCGGGTTAGTTTCTTTAAAAATGACAAAGCAGCCATTGTTGAGACGAATAAGGTATATAAACGCATGTTTACAAAAAGCCATGGTCTGAGTATCAAACGAAACGGTTCCGCATACCCTGCAATAGTCCTTCTGGAACTCGTTGTTCTTTTGTTACCTGTAGTATCATCAACATGTGAATGACTGTTGCTGATTACGACATCAATGGGATAGCATGTGACATAATACTTCCTCCGTCGCCTGTCTCTTTTCTGACTGTGTATCTCCTTTTGTTTTAGACAAAAAGGTTACATGTTTTCGACATTTTCCAAACAATGCATATGTGTTCGTAAATTGTGTGTGTGCGCGTGTGTGTGTTTGTGCGTGCGTGTGTGCGTGCGTGTGTGTTTGTGAAAACCTGAGCACCCTGTTGAAACATGTTTCTACTTTATTCACTACGTGTCAAAATCGTGTATTCAAAACTAGTATCACGTAAGCTGTCAATAGCTATGACTCCATCCATTTATTAAATTGGCCAATATCAATCAATGTATGCCATCGACCAGTGGAATGTTTGAACTTCATAAATCATTTCATTCAATATAAACTCGCATGTATCAATGATTGAATTGTAATTGTGATGAGACATCCACAGTGGGCATGTTTTCAACGTGCATCAAATCAGTTTCCCGTCAACTCGTGACATCGACCTAAATACTTACACTCATGCTGATAGGGGATCTTACTAGATTCTATTTATCACATAACTCACATATCGACTTTTATTGCATTTTCAATTTTTGCCTGTCGCTTTAACACGCGAAACTTACATAAACCGTGGGAATTGGATCATAGTCATTATCGATTTTTTTTGACAGCGCATAGTAGGCTTATTTGCATACTAATATAACTAGTTGCATATGGCAAAGTTATTCCACTCTCATGGGTTATGTGATAAATTTAAATATTACACTTGCCAGAGGCTTGCGCAAGCTCGGGAATAAGCTGTTAAAAGTATATCCTCGTGTGCTCGAACTTAATGTTGTATTAATAAAGAAGCAATGTTTATCATTTCGAAAAAGTTCATATTGCATTAACCCTGTGGCTTTAAAGTATACTGACGCTTAAGACGCTGTTATGGGCCTGAGAGGTGTTGCACCTTATATCACCTCTCATGAACAAACTCTATAGAACCGAGTCTGCTACTTGTATCTCTTGTTTGTGTTTGTTGATTTCAAGGGATCCCATTTACAGTATTTATTGACATTCACACTAGCGTTTGTTCAGTGCTGTGAGGGGGCTGTAAAAAGACACACCGACAACAAATTAAGATTGTTATTACTTACTGATTCTTTTCGGATCATCAAGCATAACCCTGGCTTTACAGTCAAATACCGCTTAAGCCGGTACTAAAGTGGCGTAACAGGTGTTGAACCTTATATCTTATATAACCTCTCGAACTGACTCCATAAAACCGAGTCTGCTACTTTTCTCTCTTGTTTGTAGCATATTATTAACCACAGTAAAAAAAATAAAGGGTTGTCAATGCTCATCATATCATCCAGTTACCAATCTTTATTAAAGGCTTCAATGACAAACGCCTTAGTAACTGCTGAAAATTCCTGTGAGTGCAATATACAAATCTGCAACAAGAGGTCCACAGTTCGTACCAATAGGGATACCAACGCTTTGTCATTAAACAGTGGATCTAAACCTGTCGAAAATGTACTAGAAAAAGAAGTGCTTCACAAACTTAATTACAGGTCAAAATGTTAGTTTTTTTCTCTCTCTAGCAAGCGTGATTCGAATAAGAGCAATACATTTGTCTTTGATAAGTTGTGTGGTAAGTTTGTATATAGTATGGAAACGTAATATGTATTTAACGCTTAATGTCATGTATTGTATTACTTTTGAAACGCACTGCATGTTTAGTGGTAAACCCAACTATGCTTTCCTCTTTGATTGTGCGATGACCGGACAGCCTGTGCATCCTATAATGACGTCTACCTAAATCCTCAGAGGACGGTGGAGATTGATGTTTGCCTTAAACATTGTCTTTTCGTACCCTTAACCTTAGTGGTGTGTTCTCGCGTTGTTCTGTCTTCTGCCAAGCCATTGATAACTTGCATTGTGGCTTTCTACGCTTTTGCTTTTTATATTCATATATGCATGATCATCTGTATGCACCTTAAAACCTGGTTTAAACCCCTAGCCGCCTTTACCTCACTGACCGTTCCAATGTGGTAGCTTTATTGTCAACCCCGTTTTCTTATGGCGCCTAACAGGAATGAATGTGCCAGGCTCATCCTCCATTTACATCAAGATAAAATATGGAGAATGGGTCTAGAACCTTCTTACCTGCAGAACTGCAGAGTTGCTGCAAATTCTACAGTAGACACTCCACTTACAATGGAGCCACGTTTCCACAGGCGGTGTCATGATAAAAATCTTGAATGAGCATGATAAAAATGACATAATGAATATGAATTGGGGTCCTACCCCTTCGCTTGTCACATTGTGTCTGTGAGATTGCAGTGGTTGTATTCTACCCCGGCAACCACACGGGGACTTTAATATTGCTGAGTTCTATCGCGGCAACCACATGGGGACTTCAGTATTGCTGAGTTCTATCGCGGCAACCACACGGGGACTTTAATATTGCTGAGTTCTATCGCGGCAACCAACCACACGGGGACTTTAATAATGTTGAGTTCTACCGCGGCAACCACATGGGGACTTCAGTATTGCTGAGTTCTATCGCGGCAGCCGCACTGGGACTTTACCAGTGTACTAACTCGTTCACCTATCTCACGCAAACGATTTTGGTCAGTTCCATGACACATCTCCTTGCTTTTCTAGGAGTGATATATACATATGTTGGTTTATTTCTCGCGATTTTCTTGCAGTACTGTACTTTTATTTCAGTGTTCATACTTAGACAGTAAGACTTCCCACAGTGACATACTTTTAATACAACATAGTCTGATCTATATTGCTTCTACTAGGCATATTCTTACAGATGTACACTACAAGGTTCGTTCGACCTTCAGTAAAAACAGAGAATTAATCTATCAAGTAACTGCTTCTGAGTTCACCAAATTTGATTTAAATGTGTATTACAATACGATTTTGGGGGAGTTCTATAACGAGCAAAATCTATAATGTCTTACAAACGTAATGATTACTATACTCAGTTGCAAAAGAAACTGGACACTTCGAAAATCTTACTTTACACCCTAACTTCTTTATCAAGCGACAGTCCCTTAATGATTCGACCTATTTAAAAACAAATGACAACATGATATTGGCAATGGAATGATGCAAACTTTGGTACCAAACATGGCATATTCATTTT
Source organism: Cyrtodaria siliqua (assembly GCA_037043455.1). Taxonomy (NCBI): domain Eukaryota; kingdom Metazoa; phylum Mollusca; class Bivalvia; order Adapedonta; family Hiatellidae; genus Cyrtodaria; species Cyrtodaria siliqua. The sequence goes on along the minus strand of JAWPHD010007546.1, from coordinate 110,000 downwards.
GGAATTTTGTATAACAGTAAGTTGTGTGTGCGTGTGTGTGTGCGTGCGTCCGTACGTGTGCTAAGGTGTGTGTGCGTGTGGTCCACTGTATTGTATATGTATCACCGACAGATGGCGTTCGCCACGGTCACGTGTGTGTATATGTAGTACTGCATTGTATATGTATCGCCAACAGATGGCGTGCGCGCCGACAGATTGCGTGCGCCAAGGTCACGTGTCGCGGTCGTGAAATGTTTGTGTTCCATCAAAAGCTCATTACATTCTTGAAATGATGGGATGAAACTTGTAATGTATCATCAGCAATCAGTGTGCTGCACACCAAACTCGTGACTTCTCATGGTCAAATTAAAGCAATATTCGATTCCTTTCCAAATAACTTCTAAGTGGTGTCAGACAATGGGAACAGAATGATAAACTCTACGCGCTGAAGAGATCCTGTTTGTATTTGTCATAATATTATTACTATTCCGATTGTTTGAAATCAATCAAGGGATCAGCTACACGAAAATGGACGCGATTATAATAACTGTCTGTAAACAAGGCCCTTAAAACTACCGGGGATTCTCTTATCTTGTCAATTATCGTCTCAGCATCAATTACTTCACTAAGATGATAAAATCTGCACTTTGCAGTTTAGTTGTCAGCACTTGAATACAAGGACCTTCTGTATTTTGCATCTTTTAAAACAAATCTTAATTTAAAGTTTTAATTACGTTGTATCCAACATCTAATTCTGCATGCTCGCTTGTTCCTTTGCATACCAAATGCTTTCGTGGCATTAGGGCCCTCCTTTTTTGTCGTGTTCTTCTCGAGAAATAGTGTCTTAATCAAACTGATTTCTCGCCATGTGTAACAATGATAAACCGGACACTGAGTACTGCTGACCATTACAATCTGTGTTTGTGAACCATTACAATATGCTGCAGTTTTGAAATCGACATTTTGTAAACAGTTTTCAGACACCATTCGACGTTCTCAATTTTAACTAGTAGTGAAAGAAGTATTTATCAAGTTCGCCAACATTTGGTAAATGCTGGAAGTTGTCACTTCGATTCCTTAAACCATAATGAAGGGGAATAACTCTGTAATACATATGTTGATAATGCACATTGTCGAACATGTCCGATCTTATTGAAATACACCTTCAAATGAAAGGTTAAATTGGAAACTTTTTCCGAAGTTTTTTCAAATACGAGGCGAAATCTGCCTATTTTCCAACAATCGGAGAAAATAACTCTACGAAGTGTCGATTTCGTTCGTTGTCGATATTAAAACAAACCTACAAACGAAATTTCATGAACACCCGATTTAAACTTGTTTTTACGGTGCACTAACACAAAAAGGTTATATGACGTAACAGGAATGAACATTCCACGCCCACCGTTCCTTTACATCGAAATAAAAAGAAATGTCACAGTAAGTGACAAATGCCCCCGAAGTGACCTGTAAGTGTGACCTTGACCTTGGAGCAATATGAAACCAACAGATATATTTAAAAAAAAAAAAATTAATAATAAATCAAACAATAAAAATAAAAGAAAATAAAAATTTAAAAACAAAAAACAAAAAAAAAAACAAAAAAAAAAAAGTAATTAAAAAAAAAAAAAAAAAATTAAAAAAAAAACATCCGTTGATTATTGTCCGAGTTATGAAGCGGAGACTATTGTGTTGACGAACGGATTTTAAACTTTGATCTCTAAGTGTGACCTTGACCTTGGAGCCACGGACCTGGATTTTGTGCGCGACACGTCGTCTTGTTGGGGTGAGCAATTGTGCGAAGTTATTTGAAAATCCATCCATTATTGTCAGAGTTATGAAGCGGACACGAGTGTATAGACGAACGGATATTGACCTTTGATGTCTAAGTGTGACCTTGACCTTGGAGCGACGGACCTGTATTTTGAGCGCGACACGTCGTCTTGTTGTGGTGAGCAATTGTGCGAAGTGATTTGAAAATCCAGCCATTATTGTCAGAGTTATGAAGCGATAAGAGTGCATAAACGAACGGATTTTGACCATCGACCTCTAAGTGTGACCTTGACTTTGGAGCCACGGAACTGGTTTTTGTGCACGACACGTCGTCTTGTTGTGGTGAGCAATTGTGCATAGTTATTTGAAAATTCGTCCATTATTGTCAGAGTTATGAAGCGGACACGATTGTACACTTGAACGGACAGACAGTGCGATTACTATATGCCACCCTTCGGGGGCATAAAAATAATTTAAAAAAACAGAAAAAACAAAAAAACAATAAAAATCAAATAAAATTAAATTAAAAAAAAAATATTCAAAAAAAAAAAAAGAAAAAAAAATTATAAATTTTTTTTTTTTTTTTTTTTTTTTCGCGACACAACGTCTTGTTGTGGTGAGCAATTGTGCGAAGTTATTTGAAAATCCGTCGATTATTGTCCCAGTTATGAAGCGGAGACGATTGTATAGACGAACGGATTTTGAACTTTGATCTCTAAGTGTGACCTTGACCTTGGAGCCACGGACCTGGATTTTGTGCGTGACACGTTGCCTTGTTGTGGTGAGCAATTGTGCGAAGTTATTTGAAAATCCATCCATTATTGTCAGAGTTATGAAGCGGACACGAGTATATAGACGAACGGATTTTGACCTTTGATCTCTAAGTGTGACCTTGACCTTGGAGCCACGGACCTGGATTTTGTGCGTGACACGTTGCCTTGTTGTGGTGTGCAATTGTGCGAAGTTATTTGAAAATCCGTCCATTATTGTCAGAGTTATGAAGCGGACACGAGTGTACACGCGAACGGACAGACAGTGCGATTACTATATGCCACCCTTCGGGGGCATAAAAATATGCAGAATGGGTCTACATCATTCTCAGCTGCAAAACTGCAGAGTTGCTGCACATTTTGTTGTAAACACTCCATTTTTCACTGGAGCAAGGAATCATTGTTTTCTGCCCATTCAAGTAGAACCTGCAATAATACAGGGATGATGACCTTTAATGAACAGGATAGTTGAATTGAATTGAATTGGGGTTTTATGGCGCACCAACACAAGAAAGTTATATGGTGCAAAACAGGGATGAACATGCCAGGCTCATCCATTTACATCTAGACAAAAATATGGAGAATGGGCCTAGAACCTGCAGAACCTGCAGAACTGCTGCAAATTTTATTGTAGACACTCCATTTACGATGGAGCCACGTTTCCACATTTGCATATGAGGTTCACGAATCCTACCCCTCTTTGCAGTGGTTGTATTCTACCCCGGCAACCACACGGGGAGAACAGGACAAAAATGAACACGAATTCAGGGGGATTTTACCCCTCTGCCTGGATTAGCAGCGGCCCTACTCTTGCCCGGGAACCACAAGGGGTGTGGAAATCGAAAACATTTATATCAAGTACTTTGCGCATATAAATGACAAGATGAATTGAATTGGGTTTTAAGGCGCACCAACACATGAAAGGTCATATGTCGCCTGACAGGCATGAACATGCCAGGCTCATCCTCCATGTACATCGAATAACACCTTCAACTTTGACTATTACAGTAAAACGGACAACTATGAATGGACAATGACGGAAACACAGTCATGAAATGTTTTTTTGTGTTTATTTAAAGTGCATCTGATAAATGCATATAACATTACAATAACAACAATAATACAAAAGATGCAGTCATTCTGTCAACAGAAATCAATCTTCCAATAAAGGTCTCTCTCACACACACAGAGCAACCAAATGGTCATATATACAGGCCATTTGAATAAATACCTATGAGGTGGGGAACATTTCAAAACTTTCAGACTTATTTTGTGAAACTTTCCTTTTTTTTCAGCCTCGACATTTTGTTGCCAACTATAGCTGAACAAACATTCAAAACGTTTACACTGGTTTTGTGAAACTCATTTTTTTTTCCAGCCCTTGTTTGACAACATTTTGTAGCTGAACAAAAGTGGACCTGCCTTGACACTCCTGACTACTGGGGACTAATATTTAACTACTGGCATATTAAATGAAAGCTAAATGGCTCACAGCTGGTATAAGACTTATTTGCAATGTTCACACCAGACTGAGATGATAGTTTATAAACCTAAATAAGACCAAGACAATATTCACATATACATAAGACCAAAGATAGCATTCAAATAAATTTATCAATAAAATTGACTTTGACCCAAGACAGTACTTGGTGAATGAATCAAACTGAATTGAATTGGGGTTTTAAGGTGCACCAACACATGCAGGGTTATATGGCGCTTAACAGGAATGAACATGCCAGGCTCATCCTCCATGTACACCGAGATAAAATATGGAGAATGGGCCTAAAACCTTCTCACCCTGAACTGCAGAGTTGCTGCAAATTCTATTGTAGACACTCCATTTACGCTGGAGCGACTTTATTGTTTTTTTTATTAAATTTGACCATTAGGCATTAAACACTAGCAATTGTCCATATTAACAGGGAGTACATTATAGGGAGGAGAAACGGGTTCATAAACGCTCTAGTTTCTCGATTTATGTTGTCGCGCTAGAACGCCGCCATTTACTATTTTATCGTTACAGGTAAATCGATCGTGAGCGCGTTACATTTGAAAGTTAAAATTTGAGCCAACATCTCAAATTAGGCAGTTTTTACAGCCCCTTTTTACGGCTTTCTGTTATAATCAACATCACGAAATTACATTCTTGACAAAGATAAATATGTCTACTATTCGCTTTTTGTTATTATTAATGCCTAATATAACCCATACTTTGTATCTCGTTTGCAATAGCTCCACACCATTTTTAATTCCATAAAATTAAAAATTTCGCTGATATCTCAAAAGGCACATTTTCAACACCTCTTTTTAGGCTTTGTCTTATAATCACCACCATGAAATTACCTTCTTGACCACGAAAAATATGTTTACTGTTCACTTTTTGTTATTATTAATGCCTAAATAACCCGTAGTCTCGTATCTCGTATGCAATAGCTATACACTGTCACCATTTTTTATTTGGCGCAGAGTGGCGCCATCTTTGTTACACGGAACCGTCTGGTAAAATGTGCTTTTAAACATGCAAACAAATACACGCTCTGTATCAGAGGACACAATGTGAATAAATAATACTTATGTTTACATTTAGCACCCTTATTGAGTTGGTAAGTGTAATAATTTACAAGAATTTGCTGTTTTTGACATAATCGCGAACCAACCGGAAGTAGTCATTTTCACGGAGTAGTGAAACACATGCGCGACAACATAAATCGGCAAGACGAGCCCGTTTCTCCTCCCTATAACGTACTCCCTGATATTAAGTACATATGCAGTACTATGTAAGATTTGTCACAAATTTGACCAAAGACAATAATTGGTAAATTGCACTTTAGAAAAGCAAAATTCACATCTGGCCCGGAATTCAACCATTCTTCAAACTGTTCCTATACTTCAGCTCATGTACTCAAATTTTGTTATTCTCATGACCTTCAATGAACTCTCCTTCCAGTTGTTATTTATTGTTATTTATCATATTTATAGACAGCATCTTGTTATGAAGGTTTATAGAAATATGTGTGATTGAAATTTGAATTTTTGGTCTAATGTCTAGGAAAATTCTCCAGAATGGTTGGTGAATTCAGTCAGGTTTGTCAAAAACTACTCGGTATATCGTATTTGACTTGAACATCTCAATCCTATTTGAAGAATTTTCGTGAAAATAATCATAAAATGGAGTAAATGTAAACCTGGGTGCACTAATTTCAGACTCTGGTAGTTAGTTTAGCTGTATGTAACGGTAGCAACCAATTTTAACTCTTAGCCTGCTAAGGGCGACTACAACAGCCTTTGCAGCCAGTGTAAACCCAGATCAGCTGTCTGGCTGCTCATCAGTCATTTAACCAAAACACGTCTTTGTAACATAAATGGAATGGTCTGAATTTAAAGAAAGGACAGTCCATTATAAATTCATAGTGGGGTAAGGGTTAAAGCAGAACAACTGTAGTGATCAGTTATCAATGAACAGTTAGTAAAGTGCGAGAGAAAAGACTAAGCCTTTTTACATACCATTTTAAAAACTAGACGTGTGTCACCTGTCAGCACTTTGTCAGTATAACAAGTTTTTTTGGACCCAGATAAATGACCTTGACAAACTGGCCTGAGTAAGTTTTGGTGAAGAAAAAATGAGTATTTAACCCATATAATGACCTTCAGTGCGACCCTGACCTTTATATTTTAGTATGGTCACATCGATGTTGTCATGATGAGAACATATTGAAAGTTTGACGAAGAAATATCAAGAAATGAGAAAGTTATAGCCAACGTTAAGTTTTCGTGCAGATGGACTGACGCACAGACGGACGACAAAGTGATCCCTATGTATCGCACTTTTCTTCGAAATGGCGACACAATGAAAGCCCATTGTATATAGTTGGGGCATGTGCAATGTATTTCCATTTAATAATATCAATAAATGCATACAGTTTGGCAGTTAAATGTATATCTGCTTACTATGTAGAGAATACACTGTCATACCTAAAAATATTCAAAAATCAATATTTTTCAATGATACTCATTTTTTTTTTTTATGCTTACCAAAAAGAATTTCAAAATGTTCGAGAGCAAAATTGGCAGCAAATAATATGCTTTCATTTTGGTACCCAGGTTGAATCTTTTCTTATGAAGGGGTCAATTTCTCCTGAATCATTCACGGTCATACTTTCAAGTTTCCTAATTGCGATTATTGGAACTTCTATATTCATGCTATTATCAACAAAATAACTATTTGTTATCCAAATTCATTTTAGGCAGCAACATCTTCTATTCTTAAGATACTAATTTGTCCTGCATCTTTGTTTCTAAGTTTCATTACAATATTTAAATGACTGAATACAAATCATTTACTGGAGCGGGTAACAAGCACACCAGTAGCCTCTAATCTAGCCTGGTAATCATGTTATGTGTTTTAGATATAGTCTTGAGACGAATGAGAGCGCATGTTTTGTGTGTGGTCAGTTATGGCAGCCAGTGGGTACAGTGAGAGTGCATGCTTTGTGTGTGGTCATTTATGGCAGTCAGTGGGTACAGTGAGAGTGCATGCTTTGTGTGTGGTCAGTTATGGCAGTCAGTGGGTACAGTGAGAGTGCATGCTTTGTGGCAGTCGGTGGGTACAGTGAGAGTGCATGCTTTGTGTGTTGTCAGTTATGGCAGTCAGTGGTTACAGTGAGAGTGCATGCTTTGTGGCAGTCAGTGGGTACATTGAGAGTGCATTCTTTGTGTGTGGTCAGTTATAACAGTCAGTGGGTACAGTGAGAGTGCATGCTTTGTGTGTGGTCAGTTATGGCAGTCAGTGGGTACAGTGAGAGTGCATGCTTTGTGTGTGGTCAGTTATGGCAGTCAGTGGGTACAGTGAGAGTGCATGCTTTGTGGCAGTCAGTGGGTACAGTGAGAGTGCATGCTTTGTGTGTGGTCAGTTATGGCAGTCAGTAGGTACAGTGAGAGTGCATGCTTTGTGTGTGGTCAGTTATGGCAGTCAGTGGGTACAGTGAGAGTGCATGCTTTGTGTGTGGTCAGTTATGGCAGTCAGATGGTACAGTGAGAGCACATGCTTTGTGTGTGGTCAGTTATGGCAGTCGGTGGGTACAGTGAGTGTGCATGCTTTGTGTGTGGTCAGTTATGGCAGTCAGTGGGTACAGTGAGAGTGCATGCTTTGTGTGTGGTCACAGTTATGGCAGTCAGTGGGTACAGTGAGAGTGCATGCTTTGTGTGTGGTCAGTTATGGCAGTCAGTGGGTACAGTGAGAGAACATGCTTTGTGGCAGTCAGTGGGTACAGTGAGAGTGCATGCTTTGTGTGTGGTCAGTTATGGCAGTCAGTGGGTACAGTGAGAGCGCATGCTTTGTGTGTGGTCACAGTTATGGCAGTCAGTGGGTACAGTGAGAGCGCATGCTTTGTGTGTGGTCACAGTTATGGCAGTCAGTGGGTACAGTGAGAGTGCATGCTGTGTGTGTGGTCACAGTTATGGCAGTCAGTGGGTACACTGAGAGTGCATGCTGTGTGTGTGGTCACAGTTATGGCAGTCAGTGGGTACAGTGAGAGTGCATGCTGTGTGTGTGGTCACAGTTATGGCAGTCAGTGGGTACAGTGAGACTGCATGCTTTGTGTGTGGTCACAGTTATGGCAGTCAGTGGGTACAGTGAGAGTGCATGCTTTGTGTGTGGTCACAGTTATGGCAGTCAGTGGGTACAGTGAGAGCGCATGCTTTGTGTGTGGTCACAGTTATGGCAGTCAGTGGGTACAGTGAGAGCGCATGCTTTGTGTGTGGTCACAGTTATGGCAGTCAGTGGGTACAGTGAGAGCGCATGCTTTGTGTGTGGTCAGTTATGGGAGTCAGTGGGTACAGTGAGCGTGCATGTTTTGTGTGTGGTCACAGTTATGGCAGTCAGTGGGTACAGTGAGCGTGCATGCATTGTGTGTGGTCAGTTATGGCAGTCAGTGGGTACAGTGAGAGTGCATGCTTTGTGTGTGGTCACAGTTATGGCAGTGTGTGGTCACAGTTATGGCAGTCAGTGGGTACAGCAAAAGTGCATGCTATGTTATCATAGCTGTGGCAGTCAATGTCCAAACCAAGATTGCATGCTTTGTATAGCATCATACTTGCGCACGGATGACTTCAAAAATACATATATGAAAGTTTATTTGTACAAAAAACATCAAAGTTTTCAAAACTTCTGCTATCATTTCATGTAAGATCCATAACTAGATAAATTAATATCACGAAGCAATAAAACAAAAATATCTTCCTTATAGGCCTAGCAATAAAATCAACAAAATGTGTCACTAGGACCTACTCTTAAAATTATCTGCTAAAAATCTCTCACTCAACATCAATACCAAAATAATGCACATTACCATTCACATTTACCAAGCTTTTAAGAAATGTAACTAAAACACTATCAACAAAACTCAACAACATATGGTACACCTCAGTATTTAGTTTTCTCTCTCCAAAAATAACTGTACAAAATTTAACAAAATCATTCAATAACCTGTCAGATACATGTACTACACATTATGTAAGTTTTCATATCTCACTTTCAAGCACATTTGTCACAGACCTGCCAATTATATACAAACAAAAACAGAGGCGTACAGAGCTAACGTAAAGTGATATAGCAACACAACCAAAAAACAAATGGATAAAAAACAAAGAAGATTGATCATTTGAAGGTTCAGTTGAAATGAATATGGAACCCACAATTTTGAGAGCTATGACATAGTTTGAAATGACCATATATGGAATATTTATTCATTTAAAAAAAATTACCTCAATTGCATGAAAAATATGTATATTTAATTGCAATAATGCTTTATATGACCAGTGAAGGATTTGCATTCACTTGATTTTTCTTTGTTTTAAATGATATTTATCGATATTCCATAATTTGGAACTATGATGTCATTGTTCTCAAAAAGGCAGCTCCCATATCCGTTTTAGAATAACCTTCAAATTGTCATATCTTCTATGTTTACCATCCGATTTTGATAATTCTTTCACTTTTCCCCCCGTGTTTTTAGAGCTCTCAAAAACAGTACTTGTTTGGCTGTGGCGCTACATTCCCTTTAAGGGACCGCTTTGCTCTTCTCTGTTCTTTTAATACAGGTTTGATTGCATCTAATTTCCTAAGACTCAATATCCCTTTATTGGTCACTAAGGTTCTTACTAGCCCGAGCTAGAGTTCAAGGGGCCCTTTTATGAGAAGAATAATAGGTACGTGTGCATCAACTCATGAAATATCGTCCGTACGAGAAACTTAATCATTCACACCAATATTTTTTAAATAAACACGATAAATATACCAAAGATTTGAAAGCCTAAATAGTTGATCAATAAGTAAACTGTAAACAAAATAACATTAAACGTTAGGAGTAGCGTGATTTTATTTTGATAGATGTGTACTCACACTCTGTATTAATAATGTAAATGGTAATAATTTATACACCAGTTAATGAGGACATTTAATGAGTGGGGAGTGTAAAAACCCTCCCCCCAGCATCCCCAACATGCCATGAATTAGATCTGCATCTGGCATATAAATTTTAAATTGCCAGAGAATGTGTACCATACTCCAGTACAAATCCGACGTACCAATAGCGGTGGGGGGGGGAGGGGATTACACCCTCATGAGTAATGACTGAATTTAATGTTGATCTTTTAGGGAATAGGAAATATACATGGATTAAAGCAGATTATGATTTATGTTAACAACTCACACATTCATGAAATGCAAAAATATTACACCAGGATATTTATTTTAAATTTCCATTGTTACAAGCTAGAATTATTCATTTTAGTATATACATGGCCGGCAAGGTGAAGACGCGGCAATTGAAAATTCTCACCTCTCCCCCGCTATTCGAATCCCAGCGGGAGGCAAGTGAGAAAGTGTTGATTCTTATGGATGGCGGAAGGTATACAGTACTAGTTCTACCCAGGAATAAGTGGGTGGTCTGCCTCCACCACTAAGAACTAACCATCATACATAGCCTAAAATGTATGGGAAAATGATGCTAAACACAAAACAATCTTTCTATGTACGAGATGTAACTTTCTGATAAAATCTCACTGCCTAATGGACAACCAAACATTGACAGTCAGGTGCCAGATATTTTGAATCAACATGTTAGCAAAAATTATTATTATATGAAAAGTGCAATATGTATGTAAATATAGTATTTACAAAGATATATGTAACCCACCCTACCAGCAGGGTGATGATATTATAACAAATATACATCCGGTAATAACTTGACCCAGTAATAATAATGAAAATATACACGACTTGACCTATTTGTTTATTTTTGATTTTCTTCGGGGTCGGGGGGGGGTCGGGGGGGGGGGGGGGGGGGGGGGGGGGGGTAAACGTTATTTTAGGTAACGTGAACATGCATTAGTTCTTAGGAGATTTTGCGATACGAAATTGAAATGATTTATCTGGCATATTTTGCAAAGTATTATTTACATGCAACTGATTTGACTGCGAATGCTGTAAGACTTCTACGAACTCTGATGATCATTTCATTTAACGTTTTAATAAGCATAGTCACGCCTTTAACAAGAGGTCAATGACCTTGAAGCTCTACTGATTGATTTTGATTTCAGGAAGTAGTCGCTACAAACTTGTTTTTGAAAATTTATTTTTAGCCGTGGCGGCCATCTTGAATTTCTGGCCGACCTGATATTTTGCTAGGATCAATTAGACATCAAGAGCAACATTCCTGTGAAGTTCATGAAAATCCGTCCAGTAGTTTCAGAGGAGTAGTCGCTACAAGTTTTCATTATATAATTCTATGTAAACAAAGATGGCCGCTGACAGCCATGTTTAACATCTAATCAAAATGATTTTTGACAAGGACCAACATCATGTAATGCTGATCATTTAGAAAAAGTCCCATATCAATATCACTTATAGTTTTCAAGAAGTAGTCGCTACAAACTTGCATTTTGAAAATCTATTTTTAGCCGTGGTGGCCATCTTGAATTTCCGGCAGACCTGAAATTTTGCTAGGATCAATTAGACATCAAGAGCAACATTTCTGTATAGTTTCATGAAAATCCGTCAAGTAGTTTCAGAGGAGTAGTCGCTACAAGTTTTCATTATATAACTCTATGTAAACAAAGATGGCCACTGGCGGCCATGTTAATGTCGAATCAAAATAATGTTCGACTCGGATAACCATCATGTCATGCTGATCATTTTAGAAAAAGTCCCATATCAATATCACTTATAGTTTTCAAGAAGTAGTCTCTACAACTTGTATTTTTGAAATCTATTTTTAGCCATAGCGGCCATCTTGAATTTCCGGCCGACCTGGAATTTTGCTAGGATCAATTAGACATCAAGAGCAACATTTCTGTGAAGTTTCATGAAAATCCGTCAAGTAGTTTCAGAGGAGTAGTCGCTACAAGTTTTCATTATATAACTCTATGTAAACAAAGATGGCCACTGGCAGCCATGTTTATGTCGAATCAAAATAATGTTCAACTCGGATAACCATCATGTCATGCTGATCATTTTAGAAAAGTCCCATATCATATCACTTATAGTTTTCAAGAAGTAGTCGCTACAACCTTATTTTTTAAAAAATCTATTTTAACTGTGGCAGCGATCTTGAATTTCTGGCCGATCTGAAATTTTGCTAGGATCAAATAAGACATTAAGAGCAACATTCCTGAAAAGTTTCATGAAAATCCGCCAAGTAGTTTCAGAGGAGTAGTCGCTACAAGTTTTTACTATATAACTCTATGTAAACAAAGATGGCCGCTGGCAGCCACGTTTAACGTCGAATCAAAACGATTTTTGACAAGGACCAACATCATGTCATGCTGATCATTTAGAAAATGTCCCATATCAATATCACTTATAGTTTTCAAGAAGTAGTCGCTACAAACTTGTATTTTGAAAATTTATTTTTAGCCGTGGCGGCCATCTTGAATTCCGGCCGGACCTGAAATTGTGCAAGGATCATTTAGACATCAAGAGCAACATTCCTGTGAAGTTTCATGAAAATCCGTCAAGTAGTTTCAGAGGAGTAGTCGCTACAAGTTTTCATTATATAACTCTATGTAACAAAGATGGCCGCTGGCAGCCATGTTTAACGTCAAATCAAAACGATTTTTCGACAAGGACCAACATCATGTCATGCTGATCATTTTAGAAAAAAGTCCCATATCAATATCACTTATAGTTTTCAGAAGTAGTCGCTACAAACTTGAATTTAAAAATCTATTTTTAGCTTTGACGGCCATCTTGGATTTCACATCAACATGAATTTTTGCTAGGATCAACTAGACTTTATGGGCAACATTTCTGTAAAGTTTTATGAATATCCATCAGTAGTTTCAGAGGAGTAGTCGCTACAAATAAAAGTTAACGGACAGACGGACGACGGACGCCGCACCACGGCATAAGCTCTGCTGATCTCTGATCAGTAAGAGCTAAAAATATGTTAGTAATAAATGTGCATGGATATATTGTTTAACCTTCTCATAAAAATATAGCACAGGTACCAGTATAGATCACCAAAGAAACAGATTTGTTTTTAATTTACTAGCGTGTTAATTTAACTAGCATGATAAATGGATCATCATTCCGAAGTAAAGCAAACGGTTTGCTTGTGAATTACTAAAGATATGCACGTAGATATACACACAGTGCAACCAGTTTTGAAGAATGCAACAATGAACAAGACAAGTTAGGAACATGGAATTAATGGAATTAAGGCAAATTTATAAATAAAAAAGTGACGCTATTACAATTTTTTTTTTTTTTTTTTTTTTACAATTTACAATTTTAATTCATTTTTAAATTTCATTTATCAACAACATTGAAGTATGGCTTTGATCAACATTAACAGCCAATAGAATAAGAAACCTTGTACAGGTACATTTATATAACAGTCTGTATTTCCTCCATTAAGGAGATTGTAAGATATAACAAAAGAGTTGCACTTGTTTGCATACCAGATAAGGATTTCCGCGTTTTACACCAGCTCTGGAAAACCTGGCCTGGAATTCACCAACCATTCTGGCATTCACCAACCATTCTTCTAACTATTCTTAGTTTAGAGCTCAAGTACTCAAATTTCATTCAAAAATATTCCAATGACCTTCAGAGATAAACAATTGTATGAATTGAATTGGTGTTTTACGACGCACCAACACAAAAAAAGGTTATATGGCGCCAAACGGGGATGAACATGCCAGGCTCATCCTCCATTTACTTCTAGATAAAATATGGAGAATGGGCCTAGAACCGTCTAACCTGCAGAACTGCTGCAAATTCTATTGTAGACACTCCAGTTACGATGGAGCCACGTTTCCACATTTGCGTATGCGGTGTCATGAAGAAAATGTTGAATGAGCATGATAAAAAAAATGACAAAATGAACATGAAGAGGATTGTCCTACCCCTCTGCCTCTAGCGGGATTTGCAGTGGTTGTATTCTACCCTTGCAACCACAATTGTATGAAGTTGCTATTTATTAGTACTTGTCAGATTTATACATAGCAGCTTCAGCCTTGTTACAAACGATTATCGTTTAAACTTATAGAAATATTTGTGATTAAAATGTGCATACCTGTGCTTGTCTTAGAATATTTTCAAAGATGGTTGGTGAACTCAAGGCCTGATTTACAAACGAGTAAAATAAAAATTCCACCCCCAACAACAAATGTCAATAACATACACATACCTGTATTTGAAAACAAACAAATGTCTCTCTACATGTAAACAGTAAAACGTAATATAATATTTCATCCTCATGTATACATAATCAGACTAGTAAAAACTACCTGAAAACTACCACAAATGAACTTAAACGTTTATCATCCAAACCCATTTGTGTGTGATTATTGTGAATTGAATTGAATTGGATTTTATAGTCGCACCAACAGCTAAGGTCATATGGCGACTTTCCAGCTTCCACTGGTGGAGGAAGACCCCAGGTGCCCCTCCGTGATTATTGTGAAACTGAACTTTTAATTTTAAATGTTTTTTTTTTTTTACAACATGCTACAAAAACTTAATACAAAGCAGTTGTTTTCTTGGATACATACAAAACAATCAGTGACTTAAACTAAATATAAATTGTATAAATACAGTTACGATTTGTCAAACTTATATCCACTAGAGACTTAAGCCAGTTATAAGTGCACTATGTATTTACATTTTATAAGAAAATCACAGGTAGTCCTACAAATACCTAAAATACAATGGAGAGTAGTATTTCTTACAGGTGTAAATACATACTGTACAGAGTACGTATTTACACCTGTAAGGAAAGCATATATAGTCCTACAAGCACCTCTTAACTACAATGGACGACATGGCCAATGTTTACAGGATTGATCCATGGAAAATAAGGGGCAGAGCTAAGCTTGAACGTGGATATTATCAATTTGCACAAAGTGTTCATTAAATAAATACTTAGGTAAGCCTGTTAATGTTTACCCGTCCCAGTACCGACACACATTTAAGGAATATCAACGTTCAATTTAATTTCTAAAGTGTGTTGAGGGTACTATATAGTTTCTAAAATGAACTAAATCTTTGGTGGTACTTGTGCTTTTCCAATTCACAAAGCTATTAACATTTTATTGCGCTGTATCTCTTTGTTGGACTTGTCCTTTTCTGGTTTCCATATTGTTTTTAAGCTATAAACATTTTGCTCGTCATTTTAATAAATGGTAGGGTTTATGTTTTGCTCCTTTCAGCATTGTATATATTTTGCAAAGTGCTCAACAGTGCTTTGACTTCAATTTTGCGCTGCTGTATCTTTGCCCTTTTTGAAAAGAAGTTTGAACTAAACTCTTTAATACCCATGTCGTGTATATCGACATCTTTCTCACTTTGTAGACAAAGACACACGATGTAAGTAGGGTTACCATTCACACCTTTTTCTCATTCATTCCAAGTTACATAATATATTTATATATAACAATATGTATATCCACATGCACGTCTTAGAGGAGTGACATTCAAAATGCACTGTAACAATAAATAATAATTACACATCAAGTTTAAAACATTATGCAAGTACCTTTCTTGCCAATGGAGACAAACAACTTGTGTTTTTGTAAGTGTGGATTCTTTGAATCACTAGTCACTCGTCTTCCCGTTATTCCCAAAAAAATATTTAAATTTATAATTTAACTGCGGCTTTGGCATTTACAAAGGCAGGTTAATTTGGAATTCTAGTTCAAACTGTTTTTCTCGACTTATGTCAACTTTTTATTTTTAATTTTTGTAATCACAGCAGAGTTGAAGTTACGATTCCAACGGGCTGATTAAAGGAAAGTCTTTTGTGCTATCCATTATGTTTTATATGCACTGATCAGTCTGTATGATATATGTATCAATGAGAGTTTAGAAATCATTTCGATTAAATTAATCTCGTCCTCTTTCATCCGGAAATTTATAGGCTTCAAAATGGAGTTATATGCCTTAGATGTCGATTCAGAATTTGCTCCCTTTTTCACCTCAAGATAAAAGGTGAATCTGGGAAAATATCACTAGATAATAAATAAGAACTCGCTGTCAGAGCGAGTTTGTTTTCTTCAATGATTGGTCGATGTAGGTCACGTGAGTATAATGTCAGACAATTGTACAGCAAAGGCTACAGCTAGCCTCTCCACTTTTGTCTTTCTTCAGTTGACCTGCAATGTAAAATGGTTAATGATTGGTCGATGCAGGTCATGTGATAACATGTCAGACTACTGTATAACAATACTGTAAGGTGACAGCTCTTGTCCGTCTTCAGTTGACCTGTAATATAAAATGGTTAATGATTGGTCGATGTAGGTCACATGACTATAATATCACAAAGCCTCTCTGCTTGTCTTTCTTCAGTTGACCTTCAATGTAAAAATGGTTAAATAAATGACTACTCGGGTTGGGTTGCAGGTTAAAGATTTGTGAAAGGGGTTGATAATATAAATACTGGGTTATCAATAAAACAATGTGTGTGTGTCGTTCTAAGGTTTAAAGTCCCTCCGACAACACGCAATCCGGAGACATGTATCTTGAGCGTAATGGTCACAATAGTCTGGATTTCTCTAGATGAGTGTGTTGGTTGATCTGGTGCTGCTGTGGGGTCAATTCCATTGTCTGTATGTAGTTAGTTGTCGCTGATCCTCTGTGTTGTTTTCGCTGCGGCGGTGAGGTGCTGGGTCTGGACTACATCCGCTTATGGTGATATTTGTTATCCTATCCGCTACGTTGGGCGTGCGGTGGTGACGATCCCTTTCAGGGCCACACCCGCCATGGTACCTTCTGAAGTCCCACATCTTCCCTCCCCCACATCAAATAAGCTGTGGCATCTCGGTGTTGAAGTTCGGCATAGCCATCAGTTGATACATGCTCTGGTGGGAAGCACAGTGGCCGACATGAGATTTGTCACACAGCACCAAACCCCCATCCAAGCGAATAAATGTGGGTCAGGTCCTGTGTGTGCACTCTCCGCGACGTGCACGCTCTGATGTCCTAGAGAAGTATTAATAAAATAACTTGTGAATGTGGCTTTTATAGGTGAACAGGAAAAAACAACTTCTTATGTTATTAAAGGGACATGCACACGACAATCTTGATTTTCAAAAGACTTGCAGTGTCCCATAAGCTTTTTTTAGCATGCATTTGTTCAATCAACAATTAACCATATTTATTATAAGAACCTTGCATATTAATAGCTGCTGATTATATAGCACCATTAATATACTTAAATTGATGGTAGAATAACAAAAAGAAATAAAAAATCTCAAAATTGTATTTTATATGCAAGCAGGTTTAAAGTCAAAATGATGCTGATGAGTAACAGTGACCTTGACCTTGTTCTTAATGACCCCAAATGCAATCCCAAGCTTCCTTTCCAAACAAGCTACCTACACAGCAAGTTTCGTTCTAATATCTCATTCCCAACTGGTTATTGATCATAATCTGTTTTTCTATTTTAGTAACAATGACCTTGACCCCAGTGACCCCCAAATGCAATCACAAACTTCCTTTTGATATTAGCTACCTAAACAGCAAGTTTCATTCCTATATTTTATTCCTTACTTAGGTTATTGAGCAGAAACCATTTTTCTATTTTTAGTAATAATGACCTTGACCTTGACCCAAGTGACCCCAAATGCAATCCCGAGCTTCTTTTTTATATAAGCTACCTATACAGCAAATTTCGTTCCAATATCTTATTCCCAACTAAAGTTATTGAGCGGAAAGTTTTTCTATTTTTAGTAATGGTGACCTTGACCCAAATGCAATCCCAAGTTTCCTTTCCATATAAGCTACCTACCCTGCAAGTTTCATCGCAATACCTTATTCCTAACAAATATTGAGCGGAAAGTAAGAGTTTGATGCTGCACGCACACAACATATCCCAATTGTCCGCCCACACCCCCATCCCCCCACATCAAATGACATACCCCAATCTAATAACCAAGGAAAAGCTGGTTAAAAACTAGATGGGTTTTCGGAACATGACGGTGTGTCACCTGCCTGTCAGTGCTTTGTTAGTATAACAAGGTTTTTTGGACCCAGATAAATGACCTTGACAAACTGGCCTGAGTGCTTTCATGAACAATGAGTATTTAACCCATATAATGACCTTCAGTGTGACCTTGACCTTTATATTTTAGTCAGTGTCCAATCTAGGATCTAAAAAGCAGGGGGATTTTCCCCCCTTCCTCTAAAAATGTGGGGGGATTTTCAAAAGTAAAGGGGGATGGGTTCAAACAAATCTATTACACCCTTTTCATAACACCATTTCGACCGGAAGTCGCATAATTTTGAATATTTTTGATTCCGAGTCTGCGCTCATAAATCTATTTTCGTTTTCAATACATTTGTCTGCATTTGACAGTCAAAATGAAGCATTACAAAATTAGCGATTTCCCGTAAACGAAATTTAAATGCCAAAACTTTCCGATATATCATCGTATTTTCTCATTTCTTAGCAACATTTAATGTAATTTGCCAATACTAATTAATCAAAACGATTTAAAAACGAGAACAACGTGAAAACATTTGAAACGCAGATATTACGATCGATAAATTTCGTTAAATTTTTCTAAAATTCGTATTACGCATTTAACCATTTGATTTTATAAGGGAGATAAGCACGCGGTTAACAATCAATTTGGAACACTCGGATTCGATCGCCTTGTTTTATACGTTTTCGTCAACAATTTATCGAAGCTCATTTTGGAAATAGACTTTGACAACCGTTAAATCAGATCTAAATCAATCAATTCTGCACACGTTTCATTGAAAATAATGCGCGCGCTTGTCCCGCATCGATGCAAAAAACATGCGTGATCTTTGAAAAAAATGCGTGAATCGCGCAATCGCGCGTCCTAGATTGGACACTGTTTTAGTATGGTCATTTCCATGTTGTCATGGTGAGCATATAGTGAAAGTTTGATGCAGGAATATGAAGAAATGAGAAAGTTATAGCCAACGTTAAGTTTTTGTGACGGACTGATTGACAGACTGACGGAAGGACGACAAAGTGATCCCTATGAATCACTTTTTTTCCGAAAAGGCGACACAAAAACTAACTAAAAATCTTAGATCGGGAAAACAGCAAACAATATGAACCAACTATTTATGAAGGATGGCTTTACACGTGGAAGCTATTATGTACCGCAGTATAATCCCACTCTGTCACCTTTCATGTATTCCATTACATAAATATATATATATAATTATATAACATCAATAAGGCCAAGAAAAAAAATAGTCGTTTCAGATTTACGACCGACCCTATATTTTGTCCCGGCCCTAACCTTTCCCCCACCCCAATTTCAAAAAAAATATTAAAAAATCTCTTGTGCCGCGATGACGATTTAGTTTTCGTTTTGTATTCTTCAATGCTTTAGTCCGACGGAAATACTGCGACTGGTGTATCTCGGATGTTTACGCTTGTTTTTACCCAATTTTGCCCGATATTATCGGCACGGTTCATCCTTCATATAAAGGCTACAGTATTACTGTCACCGGTTCAGTGTGTATTTTTTCCCAGCAACACAATAAAAAGAAAGTCAAATGTATCCTTCGGCTCACATGACAAATGTTTATAAAATTTAACATATTTTTTTTTATTAATAGAAATGATTTTTATGACGAATAAAATTAATATGCTTCAATCCACTTGTTTAACATATTTAATACTTCCAGTTTTAGAATAGCAACATAGGGAGCTGTGTGTATTACTATGTATTGAATGTTGTTTAAAAAAAAAATCAAAAAAAAATCAACCTAACTACCCTAATTTTTTTGAGCAGAAAACCTGAAACAAGACTATTTTTTTCTTGGCCTAACTAACATACAGAGTATTTATAAGCCAGATCAATATTTGAACACTCTCATATGTGCAGTAATAATTACCCTGGTTATTTGGCTCTGGTAGATTTTCCCTAGCAACTAAATGCATCACTGTCGTCTTCCCTAGAGGCAACTGTAATGCTGAAACAAGCAAAACACAAAATATCTTAGTTTACACAATGGTTTTATTCTCCAATATATATATATACATACATGTAACAATAATGGTTACACAATATTATTAATCAGCTTAACACAATTTGAAAAGGTGGAATAGGAAAAAAGCTTTAAAAGAAGATATAAAAGTTGAAGGTGAATAGGAAATGTAGTATTTAAGGACCACAGTAAACCACAAACAAGCACAGAAACATACAACAACAAAAGTAAGACGGGGTTGTTTTTGTAACAAAAACATATGTCTCTCCCAACACTCTCAGTGTAATGCATATGAACCAACCTGGCTGAAAGTTGCGCGCTACACGTTGCCTCGATGGTGAACATTTGTGTCAAGTTATTTCTAAATCTCTCGAGCGATTCAAGAGATATGGAGCGGACACAAAATATAGTGCATATGACCTTTGACCTCTAAGTGTGATCTTGACCTTGAATGGACGTGGTTGGAAGTTGCGCTCTGCACGTCGTCTCGATATGGTGAACATCATTTGTGTCAAGTTATTTCAAAATCCTTCAAAGGTTCAAGAGATATGGAGCAGACACAAAATATCTATAGTGCATATGACCTTCGACCTCTAAGTTTGACCTTGATCTTGAACAGACGTGGCTGGAAGTTGCGCTTTGCACGTCATCTCGAAATGGTGAACATTTATGGCAAGTTATTTCCAAATCCCTGAAGCGGTTCAAGAGATGTGGTGGAGACCGACTTGTGACGGACAGAGATCCAGACAGACATTCAAGCTAAAAACAGTATGTCTCCCCAGTATACTGCCAGTACAATAACTTATATAATAAGAACATTTGTGCGAAGTTATTTCAAAATCCCTCAAGTGGTTCAAGAGATATGGAGCGGACACGAAATATAGTACATATGACCTTCGACTTCAAAGTGTGACCTTGACCTTTAATTTAAAGGACATGGCTTTAGTTGCGCTCTGCATGTCGTCGCGATATGGTGGACATTTTTGCCAAGTTATTTGAAAATGCCTTAAGCGGTTTAAGAGATATGGAGAGGACACGAAATATAGTGCATATGACATTCGACCTTTAAGTGTCCTTGAACAGACGTGGCTGGAAATTGCGTTACGCACGTCGTCTCGATATGGTGGGCATTTTCGCCAAGTTATTTCCCGTTTAATCCCTCAAGCGGTTCAGGAGATATGGAGAGGGCACGAAATATAGTGAAATATAGTGCATATGACCTTCGACCTGGAAGTTGCGCTCTGCAAATCGTCTCGATATGGTGAACATTTGTGCTAAGTTATTTCAAAATCCCTCAAGCGGTTCAAGAGATATGGAGAGGACACAACTTGTGACGGACAGACAGACAGACAGACAGACAATCCAAGCTGAAAAAACAATATGTCTCCCCCATTGTGGGGGGAGAAATAACTACAAAGATGAATAAATGGCAACATATATGATATCACAAACATAAAAGGATTGACAATAGGGCTATGTAACGCTCAGTGGCAAAAAAGGGATGTTTAAACCAGATTCTAGGATGCATCAAACCTCACTCTTGCATATGACATTTTTTACATGTGACACCCCATTTTCAACCAATAAAACGTGAAAGTGTAAACAAAGATATCCCCGCCAGATTATATTCTCTTACAAACAAGGCAGGAATAACAATAGGCAATACAAGTATAACACATAGATGAAAATGTATATATAATATATATTTATAAAGTAAAAGCTTAGAAAGCCACAAAGCAAGTTCTCAGTGACTTGGCAGAAGCCAGAACAACAAGAGAACAAACGATTAAGGGTACAACAAGACAAGATTTAAACCAAACATCAAACGCTACCATCCTTTGAGGATTTAGGTACACACCATCATAATTATGGTCCAATCTATTTAAGCCTTATTAATGCGTTTCCATAATAACATAATGTCACAGAATGACGATATTCAGAAATCTATACCATAAGGCCAAATAACATTTTATTATATATTTCCCAGTGAAATAGTGGATTGTATGGTTAGAATAAACCTTATATGCTCATTGTTTATATTTTCACAATGAGAATATAAGAACTTTAAATATATTCTCACTGCCGGAAAAAATGGAACTACTTTTTTCTACAATTGCTTATAACAATCATAATTTGTGTCAAAGTTTAGAACTATATTCTATGCACACTAAATATATGTAAATCGATCAAATCACGCACTCATTACTATATTTATCCACGAATACGTTAAAGTGGAACTGTCGGAACGAAACAGTTTGGTAGTGTTGCATGATAAAAAGTATATAATAAATAGAATATTTGTTGGTTTATCATGAATATAAGATTTATTTTTATCTCGAAGTGAGAAAACATTTATTTTCACGAGTGTTTTTCACTCGTGCTAAAGCATAAAATCTACTGGTGCAAAAAACAAAAGTCACAAATTAATACAGGGTATGTCCAACCTTTTTACTATTACTAGGAAATCATGTTGACGTCACGTTATTCCAGTAAATAACGTTACTTTAACTCTAGCCGAACATGGCCTAGCATTATCTTGCTGGTAAAACGTGATGTCAGGACGATTTCCTAGAAACAATCAGGCCAAAAAAAAACTTGTTTTTGGTCATTTCTCCCCCAAAATTAGAGTGAGGTTGGTAGGAAAATCTTTTTTTTTAGTTTTTCTTTTTCGAATTAATCCTTACTATACTAAATTCAAATCAAGAACATCAAAAAGAATGTTTTCTTGAACATATTACATAATATGAGTGTTCCACAACACTTATATGCCTTAAAAAAAAAAGAAAAATGAAAATAGTCAGTCGGAAGACCAGAAACAAACCTAATTATGTTTGGCCTAAATAACTTTAGCAAAAAAATTTAACACCCATAAAATCTACTGGTGCATTTACAATGACTGTCAGTATATGTCTTTTAAGTACCATCAAGGTCACTCGGTTCCATAACTCGGAATAGCATTTTAGAAATATTATCGCCCTTTTTAAAGGCAATATAGGCGAGACATTTATTGCAGACAAATGGACATATTTTTTTTTATTTAACTCCTGAAAGAGATCCATCACTCGGTCTAATATATATATGTTTTTCCTGTTGAAATAGTTACATATTTTAGTATATTAAAACATTCTACATACCTTTAAAGGGGTGTTAGCAGAAGGCAGAAGTCAATTACCACGTGCACAAGATATTTTCCTTATATATGTGGAAAATGTGACATCAATATCTGTGCAGTGTAATTATAGCAGCAATGATTTAACATGAGAACTTTTATTGTTGCATAATCCACCAAGCTTTTCAATTAAAATGCCTTTATATTATGCATTTAATCATTTGCAAGAAATTTTTTAATGAACATCTGAGAGAGTCTAACTTCAACTTGTTGTTATCAATTAAACAAGAGGTCAATGACCTTGAAGCTCTACTGATTGATTTTGTTTTCAGGAAGAAGTCGCTACAAACTTGTTTTTTGAAAATCTATTTTTAGCAGTGGCGGCCATCTTGAATTTCCGGCCGACCTGAAATTTTGCTAGGATCAATTAGACATCAAGAGCAACATTCCTGTGAAGTTTCATGAAAATCCGTCAAGTAGTTTCAGAGGAGTAGTCGCTACAAGTTTTCATTATATAACTCTATGTAAACAAAGATGGCCGCTGGCAGCCATGTTTAACATTGTCGCAGATTTGTTTTTATATTGCTATGAAAGAGATTTCATGTTGAGTCTTTCACCAGATACCCAGGTAGATGTTAATGAAGCCTTTAATGACACCTCTCGACATCTGGATTACATATTGAACATTGACAATCCATTCTTTTCTACTATGGTTAATAATATGTATCCTAAAGAACTTCAACTTACAAAGCTAATATTTCTCATTCTAACGCTTCTTTTCTCGATTTACATCTCTCTATTGAAAATGGAAAAATAATTAGCAAAATCTATGACAAGAAAAAGTCCCATATCAATATCTCTTATAGTTTTCAAGAAGTAGTCGCTACAAACTTATTTTTTAAAAATCTATTTTTAGCCGTGGCGGCCATCTTGAATTTCCGGCCGACCTGAAATTTTGCTAGGATCAATTAGACATCAAGAGCAACATTCCTGTGAAGTTTCATGAAAATCCGTCAAGTAGTTTCAGAGGAGTAGTCGCTACAAGTTTTCATTATATAACTCTATGTAAACAAATATGGCCGCTGGCAGCCATGTTTAACGTCGAATCAAAACGATTTTCGACAAGGACCAACATCATGTCATCCTGATCATTTTAGAAAAAGTCCCATATCAATATCTCTTATAGTTTTCAAGAAGTAGTCGCTACAAACTTATTTTTTAAAAATCTATTTTTAGCCGTGGCGGCCATCTTGAATTTCCGGCCGACCTGAAATTTTGCTAGGATCAATTAGACATCAAGAGCAACATTCCTGTGAAGTTTCATGAAAATCCGTCAAGTAGTTTCAGAGGAGTAGTCGCTACAAGTTTTCATTATATAACTCTATGTAAACAAAGATGGCCACTGGCAGCCATGTTTAACGTCGAATCAAAACGATTTTCGACAAGGACCAACATCATGTCATGCTGATCATTTTAGAAAAAGTCCCATAGCAATATCCCTTAGAGTTTTCAAGAAGCAGTCGCTACAAACTTGTTTTTTAAAAACATATTTTTAGATTTGGCAGCCATATTGGATTTCACATCTACATGAATTTTTGCTAGGATCAACTAGACTTCATGGGCAACATTTCTGTAAAGTTTCATGAAAATCCATTCAGTAGTTTCAGAGGAGTAGTCGCTACAAAAAAAAAGTTAACGGACGGACGGACAGACGGATGGACGACGGACGCCGCACCACGGCATAAGCTCTGCTGATCTCTGATCAGTAGAGCTAAAAATCTAACAGCTGTATATCGAGTTTACAAAGAAGGTCCATGAAGTTAAAAAACATTAAATAGACTCTCCAAGCACAATCGCACTGTGTGGCAGATTATTTTTAAGTGTGGAAGGGTAATTTTTGTAAATATAGATTTACTGTATATATATATATATTTATATACAATCAATTTGTTCCAACAAAACATCTAGACTTACCTCCCAAGGTTACATTCCCATGTAGGAACCGGCCTTGGTATATCAACCTCAATATGTTGGTTTCTGGTAATTTTTCTTCTGTCCATTCTGAAAGCATCAAAATTAAAAAAATTATCATCTAGGAAAGTACTGTGAAAATACTGCTGCATCAGTCAGTCAGTCACTTATACAGGGAGAACAATACCCATCAGTCAGTCAGTCACTTATACAGGGAGAACAATACCCGTCAGTCAGTCAGTCACTTATACAGGGAGAACAATACCCATCAGTCAGTCAGTCACTTATACAGGGAGAACAATACCCATCGGTCAGTCAGTCACTTATACAGAGAGAACAATACCCATCAGTCAGTCAGTCACTTATACAGGGAGAACAATACCCATCAGTCAGTCAGTCACTTATACAGGGAGAACAATACCCATCAGTCAGTCAGTCACTTATACAGGGAGAACAATACCCATCAGTCAGTCAGTCACTTATACAGGGAGAACAATACCCATCAGTCAGTCAGTCACTTATACAGGGAGAACAATACCCATCAGTCAGTCAGTCACTTATACAGGGAGAACAATACCCATCAGTCAGTCAGTCACTTATACAGGGAGAACAATACCCATCAGTCAGTCAGTCACTTATACAGGGAGAACAATACCCATCCAGTCCACATAAAAACAGCAACGTATACAAGCATAAAACTTAATTTACACGGATAACGAAACAACCTACACAGCATATGCAAATCACTCTCATTGGGGCGGATGGCAAAATTAACGTAATCTTGAGGAAACAGGAGAACCTGGGGAAAATACACGTGTCCGAGCGGGCGAGCAAAGTACCTTTCACAAACAAGCCGAGACAGATCGATTGAGTCATCCAATCGGACTCAAGTAGCGAGTTAGCTACCGACTGCTCTACCCAGACAAGAGTAAAGAGTTCCAGGGTTAGATTCATGAAGGTATAGCGTTTCAAGGCTTCAAATTAAAGCCAGAAGTTTGAAGACAGTAAATTTAAGCCTAACAGTAATATAGAACACTGAGATTGAGCAAAGGATAACCGGCTAAACTTAAACCAGAACCAGAAGTTCTTACAGCTACTCTGCCATCCGTGTTACTGCACCTGATCAAATAATAAACCAGGTTGTTTTACTAATGTAACCAAATCATGAAATTTACAAAACTGTTTGTTAAATAAGGATGTAGTGGGTACAAAACTATTTGTTAAATAAGGATGTAGTGGAAACAAAACTGTTTGTTAAATAAGGATGTAGTGGGTACAAAAACTGTTTGTTAAATAAGGATGTATAGGGTACAAAACTGTTTGTTAAATAAGGATGTATGGGGTACAAAACTGTTTGTTAAATAAGGATGTATGGGGTTTAATGCCACTTTAACAATCTTGAGCTCATTACTGCATGAACTTCAGTCAATGCTGAGGGTCTCCCAGGGGTTTTGGAGAACAAGGGAACATGGCCATTTATTTTTGGGGAACAAGGGAACATTGTCTGTTATTGGTAATATTTTTGGGGAACAAGGGAACATTGGAAAAATTATTTTAGGGGAACAAGGGAATATTGGTAATATTTTCAGGGAACAAGAGAACATGGACCTCCATTGTAGGCCTCAATGCTCACGTTTGTAGTGCAGCCTCACTGAGTCCACGTAACCCAGTGAATGTAATATTACGTATACTGAAAGGAAAAAGAAACGCACCACGGGCATTTCCGCTATATATTGTATACATGTACAATAAATATGCTGCTGTTAATCGAATGGTACAATGCTACGTAAGATCTTTCCTTTTGGAAAAAAAGACTAAAACAACACGTCACACAGCAAATAGTATTCCTGCAAAGTTTCATTATTGACAGAGTACGTATTTGGCCAAACTTAGGATGCAAAATTTTGCAAACCCTTTATGTTAAATACAGTACTGAACTGGCTCAGTTTTTCAAAGAGGAACTTCAACATTTATGAATTTCTTGTTACGTGTACTGTGATTAAAATGTCTACAACATCACAGTTGTTTCCTTTCTCCAACTAACTGTAACTTTTTTTTTTTATAAAACATCTTCGGATTTCCTTGGAATATACATGTACTGTGAAATCATTTTATTTCGTCGGGATTAAATTTCGCGATTCTTTCCAAAAAACAAGAGGCCCAAGAGGGCCTGTGGACGCTCTACTGGCTAATATGGCTCTTATAACATCAATGAAGCGAGTGACTATCATCTTAAAGAGGCAAAATATAGCATTTTTAACTAAATCAAGAGCTATAACTCCGCCATTACTGGTGCGATCTGGCTGGTTTTCGAACTTGGCCAGTAGAGACAATAAAAAAAATAAAAATAAAGAAAAACATTAAAAAATAAAAAAATAAAAAAAAATAAAAAAAAGAATTATCAAAAAAAATTACTCAATAAAAAAAAATATAAAAAAAATAATAAATCAATAAAAATAAATTAATGCAAAATAATAATAATAATATAAAAAAGAAAGTCGTAAAATCTGGTAAAGTTTGCAAAGATCAGATGCAAAATGAAGGCCCTATCGTATGACGAGGCAAATTATAGCATTTTTTAACAAAATCAAGGGACATAACTTCGCTGTTACTGGTCCGATCTGGCTAGTTTTCGAACCTGACCGAGCTTTCATTGACATTAACAATCTGATAAAGCTTGGTAAAGATCGGATGAAAAATGAAGGCCCTACCGTCTTAACGAGACAAAATATAGCATTTTGAACTAAATCAAGGGCCATAACTCCGCTGATACTGGTCCGATATGAATGGTTTTCTAACTTGTCCAAGCTTTCATTGATATTAACAATCTGATAAAGTTTGGTAAGGATCGGAACAATGAAGCCCCTATCGTCTTAACGAGGCAAAATATAGCATTTTTAACTAAATAAAGGGCCATAACTCCGCTGTTACTAGTCCGATATGGCTGGTTTTCGCTCTTGTCCGAGCTTTCATTGATATTAACAATCTGATAGTGTTTGGTAAAGATCGGATGAACAATGATGCCCCTATCGTCTTGAGGCAAAATATATCATTTTAACCTAATCAAGGGCCATAACTCCGCTGTTACTGGTCCGATAAGGCTGGTTTTCAAACTTGTTCAAGCTTTCAACGACATTAACAATCTGATAAAGTTTGGTAAAGATCGGATGAACAATGAAGCCCCTATCGTATTAACGAGGCAAAATATAGCATTTTTAACTAAATCAAGGGCCATAACTCCGCTGTTACTAGTCCGATATGGCTGGTTTTCGAACTTGTCCGAGCTTTCATTGATATTAACAATGTGGTAAAGCTTGGTAAAGATAGGTTGAAAAATGAAGGCCCTATCGTCTTAACGAGGCAAAATATAGCAATATAGCATTTTTAACTAAATCAAGGGCCACGACTCCGTTGTTACTTGTCCGATCTGGCTGGTTTTCGAACTTGTCCGAGCTTTCATTGATATTAACAATGTGGTAATGTTTGGTAAAGATAGGTTGAAAAATGAAGGCCCTATCGTCTTAACGAGGCAAAATATAGCAATATAGCATTTTTAACTAAATCAAGGGCCATGACTCCGTTGTTACTTGTCCGATCTGGCTGGTTTTCGAACTTGTCCGAGCTTTCATTGATATTAACAACCTTATAAAGTTTGGTAAAGATCGGATGAAAAATGAAGGCCCTATCGTCTTAACGAGACAAAAGTTAACGACAGACGGACGACGGACAACTCGGCATCCCATAAGCTCTACTGGCCAAATGCTGGCCTTTGGCCAGTAGAGCTAAAAACAATTAAACTAGGTCACCTAACACTGAACACACTTACTCGGTGGGTGATACTGTGTGACCTCTCGTTTTTTTTTTAATTTGTACCCTGTCTGACACCATCGTTTGTTTGGGAAGAAAATGGCGGCCACCTGCATCGATGTGTGTCAAATCTCTGTGATTTTATTGGCTTACAGCTATAATTAGCTCATGAATATTTATGAATGGCAATACGTCATATAAGGGGTGTTAAAAAGGTAATTGAAACAGGTTAAGTTGTTTTGATTGTATGATACAGACCCAGTTGCGTTCAAGTACCCCAATAATGCATTCCGTTTGCGTTTTGTTTGCGCTCCGTTTGCATTTCATTTTTAAACATGCATTTTTTAAAATGCAAACCATTTGCGTTTTTTAATGCATTCAGTGTTTATAAACGTAACTATGCGTTCATTTAAATGCACGGAACGAACGCAACATAATGTGTGCGTTTAAATGCACAAACGGAGGAAATGCATTTGCGTTCGTTCGTTCAGCATTTACCAATCCCAACATTTCTGACGATTAAACTACGCATGATATCCAGTCATGCGGTTCTTACCATTTAAGTCGGCGGCTAATGTTTGTGATCATATTGAAGAATGTGTCCTTTGGTTGACATTATTTGGTGGTGCACATTGATGATTCTGTTTTCTTCCGGGTTTATGTTATTTTCATCAAAAATTTAACATACTTGACACTATATAAAAATATTTCTCTGATTTTACCAACATTATTTCAGTTTTATAATGAAATAATATAAAGTTAGTGCTACACAATAAATACATTTCCTATTTGAAATCGGTAAAAATTAAAGTGTGTAATTGTGCTTTAAAACACCATTTACGCAGTGTATTTCTTTATATTAAAATACTGCAAAACGCACTTCGTTTAAATCGAGACTCTTCAATTATGTACTCAAAAGGATAATATTGAAAGTTATCCGAAATGGCGAAATGCATTTGCGTTTGTTTCGTTCCTTTCGTTCCTTTCGCTGCGTTCGTTTCTTTTCAGCGTTTAGCGTTTTAAAAATTGCATTCATCGTTCGTTGCGTTCGTTTTCAGCGTTAAGCGTTTTAAAAAATGCATTCATCGTTCGTTTTTTAAAACGCTGAATGCCTGAAACGAACGAAACGCATTTTTAAAATATAGATCGTGCAACATTCATTCTGCGTTCGTTCTGCGTTCATTTTCCGTTCGTTCAGCGTTCGTTCTGCATTTATTTGGGGTACTTGAAAACAACTGGGTCTGTAATAGTACTTTGATATATAAACACAAAAGTCGTACTGTATTGTGTTTTAAATGTTGCTATGTTAGCATGTGTTTTGCTTGTTATTAGTATTTATTTTTAGTTGATTAATAAATATATAAAACGGGGGTATATGGAATTAAGTGTGCAGTATAAACAATATATAGCGGAAATTCCCGTGGTGCGTTTCTTTTTCCTTTCAGTATATATTGTACCATAAATTTAGAATCAATGATCACGACCATGTCTAATATATAGCTTTTGTCACCTGATACATGACCACTCAGAAATCAATGACATTCTTAAGATTATTTATGATGTATAAATATTATATGGAACACTGTGTTTGGAGATCTATACTATTTAATACATAAATCAATAAACTTAAAATAGCTGACATTATGTACATGTATGAACATTATTTTTTCCATAGAAAGATTATAAAATTGTTTTTTCTTCAACATATACTTATCTGAGAATATGTACTTATGGGTTTTGGGTTTAATGTCACTTTTAACAATATTCAGTCATTATCACGACAATGTCTACCTTAATCTCAACTTTAAAGTGCTGCCACACTGGAATACCACGTCATAGACATATATGACACCCCAACCAGTCACATTATACTAGGCGACCAGGCCTAGCATTACTCTTTATCAAATAACTGATGGTGTGGGAGTGGAATAACACCATTCTATATTTTAGATATACCACTAGTTATACAAGTATGCAAATAAGCCTAGTATGCGCTGCCAAAAAAAAAAAAAAACTAAAAAAAGACAGGCAAAATGCAATAAAAGTCGATTTTGAGCTTGCGTGTGATAAATAGAATCTAACATTCGTTCTCATTCATTATTGAATTTATTAAACTCGTTAGCAAAAATTACATAATGCTTGGCAAGAGATTCACATTATAACCTTTTGCCAACTCGTTAGATAAATCTCTATTTATATGCTGAGCGTCAAGCAAGGGAACTACTAGTACGATTTTTATAACGTCTTCAGTATGACCCCCGGGGATTAAAATTTTGTGATGTCATCCAGCGAGGTGCACGCTCTACAACTGCACTGCTGTGGTAACAGACTTCACTCCCTTTATACCCATACTGTCGTTTTTGTGCTTCCGAGTTCGTTTTGTGCTACATATATAAAAAGTAAAATGTTCATCTGTTTCGTATCCATGTTATGAAATTAACATCTTTAGCTATTCAATATTTAAGAACACAGTTGTACATGTACAATGTAAAGCTAGAAGACAGAAGCAATAAACTTTTTCTTTTTTTTTTTAAAGCTTCAGCTCGGATATTTTGACCAAAGTCCAGACTCTATTGTGCCCATCGCGTCAGGTATACCCTGACGTGTTCGTTGGCGGATGGACTATAAACCTTAGAATTACACACACACACGGATATTTTGACCTGTTCAAAAGCATACAGAAGACAGAAGCAGAAGGTAGAAGACAGAAGCAATAAACTTTGATATTTTAAAGCTTCAGCTTGACTATTTGACCTGTTCAAAAGGATACAGAATTTTGAATGTACCGATTCTCACGATACTCAAATACTTTTCGCACCATATAAATAAAACTTTTAAGGATTTTTTTATTTTCTCTGATCAATTCATCTTTATGCATGAAACACCAAATAGGCCAGATTTTAGACATAATGTTTCATAAGAATCATCATTTTCTCCTGTCACATTAGCACAAGGCAATAGCTCATGGGAGTTTAGGCCAAGAAAAAAAATAGTCGTGTTTCAGGCCCTTTTACTTGCCCGTTTAAAAAAAAAGGCGATCTCTTGTGCCGCGATGATGACGATATTGTTTTCTTTCTGTATTCATCAATGCTTTAGTCCGACGGAAATACTGCGACTGGTGTATCTCGGATGTTTACGCTTGTTTTTTTCCGGCATTGGCTGCCGCAGGAAGGCTTATGGCCTTCAAGGTTAAAAAATGCGATCACCAAGAGGCCAGGAGTTATATTAGCTGTATTTCTACAGACAAATTGGTGGCCGATATTATTGGGGAGGTTCATCCTTGGTTTAAACTTATTTTATTTCCAATATTTATACAATCCGTGAAAATGTACATAATACAAAATGTGAAAAAGGATTGGAAT
The DNA here is from genome assembly GCA_037043455.1 of Cyrtodaria siliqua. Classification (NCBI taxonomy): domain Eukaryota; kingdom Metazoa; phylum Mollusca; class Bivalvia; order Adapedonta; family Hiatellidae; genus Cyrtodaria; species Cyrtodaria siliqua. The sequence goes on along the minus strand of JAWPHD010007546.1, from coordinate 77,759 downwards.
GAAATCAGTTGCTTATAGAGTTCCTTTCCAAGGTTCATCCTTCATATAAAGGCTACAATATTACCGTCACCGGTTCTGTAGGTATTTTCCTAATTATGTTTTGTGGTTGTAATTACTACCTTCATGTAGTAAAAATAAAATATTAAACAAATATCGACCTACCTACCTACCCTATTATTTTTTTTAAGCAGGAAACCTGAAAACAACTTTTTTCTTTTCTTTGCCTTATTAGAATAATGATATTTTCTGAACCTCTCTTTTTTTAAAGCCACAAAATCTCGCCTTGACCGAAAGGGAGATGATAGACTACTTGATAATTACCATGAATGGCCCAGTCTGATAACAGTTTGTTTCTAGTCCGATATCATGTTTTCTGGTAAAATAACAAGTCACGCGAGTTTGCATCATTATTTTACCAGATCGCGAATTGAGGCATGCGCAATTCGCCAATATTTTGTAAACTTCCTACTTGTTCGTCTGCTGTCAATTTTCTACTTTCTGTTTCACAAATGGGTGACAATGTTGAAAAACAAAGTTTGTGAAAAAATTTCGGAGGATGAGACTTGTGCTAGGAATGTAAATAACACAATAAGGAAATGTCAACTGACGTGAACACGTTCATTAAATTCTTGTGCAAAGGAGACGAGCAAAGGGATCTTGCTGAGATACCGACTGCAGAACAAAATATTATTTTGGTCTGGTGTTCCTATCATAAGTTTAATGAAAGACACTTGCTAAGTGTGTTGTTAAGTTTGTTCATAAGGATGTTTACTGTTCAGTTGTTCAGATTCAAGCCTATTTTTAAATAAAATTTGTGTCACTGATAAATTTTGTTCATTTTAAAATTAATAATAACATGTTATTAATAAAGAAGTTATTACGTCGTTAGTTTGTTATAAACCAAGATATCAGCCTGAGGTAACAAGATTTCAGCCCGAGACTGAAGGTCGAAGGCTGATATCAGTTACCTCAGGCTGATATCAGCCCTTATTTCGGTCTTGGGCTGAAATCTAGTTACCCCAGGATGAATAACCTCTAAATCACCCACTGTCCCAAGGTGTTAACCCAAACAACACCATTTGGCCCAACTACAAATGTTATGCATAAGCATAATGTTCATGGACACAACATACAGTATGTATATCACGATATAAACATGTATATTGAAACTAGTTATTTTGCATAGTTTGCCAAGAATTATTATAGTATTTTTTTGATTGGTTCTAAAACCCTTTTATTTGATTATTTCACAGTTTAAAAAGCATTTACTGAGTGTAATCTGCTTTTAAATCGAAAAAAAGAAAAGCACTGAAAACTGATTGTTTCCGAAAAGATTATCAGATATCCCTTTTCATTTACAAAATGAGGAACACAATGTTTTTACAGGTTTATGTCACCCTCAAAAATAGGTGTTTCCATTAAATTGCCAACCTCTACTTTAAACCGGCTATCCTCATTTTTAATTTTTTAATTTTAGGCATTCAAATATAATTGTGTAGTCTGATGGATACTATAAACTGTGAACTTCTGAAAACTAAAATAAAACAAGAGGTCAATGACCTTGAAGCTCTACTGATTGATTTTGATTTCAGGAAGTAGTCGCTACAAACTTGTTTTTTGAAAATTTATTTTTAGCCGTGGCGGCCATCTTGAATTTCCGGCCGACCTGAAATTTTGCTAGGATCAATTAGACATCAAGAGCAACATTCCTGTGAAGTTCATGAAAATCCGTCAAGTAGTTTCAGAGGAGAAGTCGCTACAAGTTTTCATTATATAACTCTATGTAAACAAAGATGGCCACTGGCAGCCATGTTTAATGTCGAATCAAAATAATGTTCGACTCGGATAACCATCATGTCATGCTGATCATTTTAGAAAAAGTCCCATATCAATATCACTTAATAGTTTTCAAGAAGTAGTCGCTACAAACTTATTTTTTAAAAATCTATTTTTAACTGTGGCGGCCATCTTGCATTTCTGGCCGATCTGAAATTTTAATAGGATCAATTAGACATTAAGAGCAACATTCCTGTAAAGTTTCATGAAAATCCGCCAAGTAGTTTCAGAGGAGTAGTCGCTACAAGTTTTTACTATATAACTCTATGTAAACAAAGATTGCCGCTGGCAGCCACGTTTAACGTCGAATCAAAACGATTTTTGATAAGGACCAACATCATGTCATGCTGATCATTTTAGAAAAAGTCCCATATCAATATCACTTATAGTTTTCAAGAAGTAGTCGCTACAAACTTGCATGAAAATCTATTTTTAGCCATGGTGGCCATCTTGAATTTCCGGCCGACCTGAAATTTTGCTAGGATCAATAAGACATCAAGAGCAACATTTCTGTGAAGTTTCATGAAAATCCGTCAAGTAGTTTCAGAGGAGTAGTCGCTACAAGTTTTCATTATATAACTCTATGTAAACAAAGATGGCCACTGGCAGCCATGTTTAATGTCGAATCAAAATAATGTTCGACTCGGATAACCATCATGTCATGCTGATCATTTTAGAAAAAGTCCCATATCAATATCACTTATAGTTTTCAAGAAGTAGTCGCTACAAACTTGTATTTTGAAAATCTATTTTTAGCCATGGTGGCCATCTTGAATTTCCGGCCGACCTGAAATTTTGCTAGGATCAATTAGACATCAAGAGCAACATTTTTGTGAAGTTTCATGAAAATACGTCAAGTAGTTTCAGAGGAGTAGTCGCTACAAGTTTTCATTATATAACTCTATGTAAACAAAGATGGCCACTGGCAGCCATGTTTAATGTCGAATCAAAATAATGTTCGACTCGGATAACCATCATGTCATGCTGATCATTTTAGAAAAAGTCCCATATCAATATCACTTATAGTTTTCAAGAAGTAGTCGCTTCAAACTTATTTTTTAAAAATCTATTTTTAACTGTGGCAGCCATCTTGAATTTCTAGCCGATCTGAAATTTTGCTAGGATCAATAAGACATTAAGAGCAACATTCCTGTAAAGTTTCATGACAATCCGCCAAGTAGTTTTAGAGGAGTAGTCGCTACAAGTTTTTACTATATGACTCTATGTAAACAAAGATGGCCGCTGGCAGCCACGTTTAACGTCGAATCAAAACAATTTTTGATAAGGACCAACATCATGTCATGCTGATCATTTTAGAAAAAGTCCCATATCAATATCACTTATAGTTTTCAAGAAGTAGTCGCTACAAACTTGTATTTTGAAAATTTATTTTTAGCCGTGGCGGCCATCTTGAATTTCCGGCCGACCTGAAATTTTGCTAGGATCAATTAGACATCAAGAGCAACATTCCTGTGAAGTTTCATGAAAATCCGTCAAGTAGTTTCAGAGGAGTAGTCGTTACAAGTTTTCATTATATAACTCTATGTAAACAAAGATGGCCGCTGGCAGCCATGTTTAACGTCAAATCAAAACGATTTTCGACAAGGACCAACATCATGTCATGCTGTTCATTTTAGAAAAAGTCCCATATCAATATCACTTATAGTTTTCAAGAAGTAGTCGCTACAAACTTGTATTTAAAAAATATATTTTTAGCTTTGGCGGCCATCTTGGATTTCACATCAACATGAATTTTTGCTAGGATCAACTAGACTTCATGGGCTACATTTTTGTAAAGTTTTATGAATATCCATCTAGTAGTTTCAGAGGAGTAGTCGCTACAAATAAAAGTTAACGGACGGACGGACGGACGGACGACGGACGCCGCACCACGGCATAAGCTCTGCTGATCTCTGATCAGTAGAGCTAAAAACTAAAATAAAAAGATAATTCGACCTACATGTCCATACCCTATTTTATAAGATGGCCTACCTTTTAAAGTAATTTTTCTCTATCGATTGAACTATTGGAATTTCACCCAGTTATACGTGTATGAAGAATTGAGATAAAGAGTAATCAAAGTAGTAAATGTCCCTGTCAATAATTCATAATGCTAAATCATAAATATCCCCCACCGATGACATTTCAGAATGATTAATTATAGAATAGAATGAGTTCATGTCTGATGTAAAATAATGACTTTCGATATTAGATAACTTCAACCAAAAATAACTTTCAATATAAGTTTTTATTTTTCAACAAAAAAATCGGAAGCACTTTTTCTCATGCATCGGCGTAGCTACTATTAGGCCATATACGTCCGGGCCTACACATCAATATGAAAATGAAAAATATGAAAAGTCCAAAAATGCAATAAAAACTGAGGCCGCACACAGCCCCTGCGAAACTCTGTTCTTATACTCAAGAACAGTTCATGAACAGTTCTAGAACATTAAGAACAGTTCCTGAACTGTTCTTGATTCATTGTTCTAGAACACATGTTCTTGAACATGTTCAAGAACTATTGAAGAACATTTCAAGAACATTATTTTTTCTCAAGATATTCTTGAAAGGTTCTTGAACAAGTTTAGAACAGTTCAATAACCTTTAAATAGAGAAAATTTTCTAAAAATGTTCTTGAACAATTTCAAGAGCAAATCAAGAACAGTTTAGGAACTTCAGGAGTTCCTGAACTGATCTTAATTTGTTCTTGAACAATTTGAAGAACAAATGAAGAACTGTTCAGGAACTTCAAGGGTTCTTAAACCGTTCTTAATTAGTTCTTAACTCTAAGTGTTCTTAAACTTTAAGTGTTAAGCACTAATTAAGAACAGTTTAAACCCTTGTAGTTTCTTTACTGTTCTTCATTTGTTCTTGAAATTGTTTAAGAACAGTTTTAGAACATCTTCTCTATTTAAAGTTCTTCAAATGTTCTTTAAAATGTGAACTAAATTCCTTTAAATAGGAAATGTAATTAAGATGTTCTTAAAATATCTATAAATGTGTTATCTTAATAGGAATGTCGTTACAAATGTAAATATATATTAAATTAGTAAGCAAGTCACAATATTAACCACCTAATAAACTATTGTGATCTTCCATTATTAGTCACACTAACTAACTGATACAGTGTTTGAAAAAGGCATTATTTTTGTAATGCTGACAGGCACAGGTATTATAATGCAATATGAAATTTCTTTGTTTTAAGTGGCTTGAACACATCCCAAGCAGGGCTTCTAAAATCGCCGGTTTATCGGTTCCCAGACCGAAATCTGTTTCTCCGGACCGTTTTTCTTTTCAAAATCTCTGTTTAAATCGGTTCCAGATGTTTTATCTATCGGTCGTTAAAAAATCTACAATTGCCCTTCACACTCCTTCTGATATCCTAAAATATGCCTTGCGGCAATATTCTTTGATCCATAACACGATTGTTTGTCACTCGCTGTGCGAAAGTAGGTCAATTTGGTCAATTTGGACTAAACCATTACCGATAGTAGGGAGTTTTCCGGAAGAGTCTATAGCCAGTTAGCATGCCTTTGATGTGTGATCAGTGAAAGTATATCACGCGTTCTGTCAGTTCACTGAAGCGAGTGTTACCATCTGTAATTTCTTTGATATACCGTTAGTCGTAAGGTGTTAGCCTGTTTGCTTGTGTCAGTTTTTTTTTTTAAGTAGCCAAAGCTGGGACTGAAATTTGTTTGCGTCATTAAAAAAAATTAAAATACCGAGATGTGTTAATTGTTTGTTTGATTTTTTTTTACAATAACTTTAAGTATAATATTAATGACATTAATTAAGGAAAGTGATCAAACCTGACACCGTTTTTTTTTAAGTCGGACCGAAATTGTTTGCGTTAGTCGTAACATTTGGTATTAATTAAGCTAATTGATGAAAAACGATATTACTCAAATTTATGTAAAATCGTATAAAATCCGCTAGTCTGCGCGTGTTATACCTACCCGGTTTATTAAACACTTCCGGTTCAATTCCTCAAATGATCAACAATTTTAATATTGAGTGAAAATTATTCATTCAGTAAAGCGAAGACACGATGTCAGTCATTAAAATGTACAAATTGAGATAAAGTAAGTTATAAATAATACAAATATAATACAAACAAACATTTTAAATAGTTCTCTATATAAATGACTAAACGGAAAAAATGCATGGTGCAGCTGACATGGTGGGTGGGGTACGGCAATTTTAGTAATTTTTTCAAAATAAGTGCGATTCTTACAGCAGTAAAAAAACTGGACCTATTTGCATTTTAAACTTTTAGAAGCCCTGACCCCAAGTATACATAAATGGCTTTTGCTGGGACATGAAAACAATTATCCATAAACTTTGTATAAAAAGACATTTATTTTGTAGCACTTAAGTTTTGTGTTGATTAAATTAAAGTTCAAAAGTTTCAAATCTTTTGAGTATTTTATTACACTATTTCCAGAACAGGTTTTTCCATAACAAACTGAAAGTTAATGAATGTTGTTTAACGGCTCATCAGCACCGTATAGGTTATAAGAAAAATTACAGTTTTTGAAATGTTCTTGAAAATGTTCAATGTTCAAGAACATATTAAGAACATGTTCTAGAACAATGAATCAAGAACTGTTCAGGAACTGTTCTTAATGTTCTAGAAATGTTCATGAGTATAAGAACAAAGTTTCGCAGGGGTTCATCTTCATTAATTAAGCAAATCTATACTACTATTAACAAACAGATGTATGATAATCATTATTGCATGAACAGTTTTTAAAATATAATAACATTATCTGGAGTTTAAAAGCCCATGTCTTCATTTATATTTGCAAAGAAAGTTGGTAAAGAATATATGACACCTGAGTGTGATTCTGACAAAATTGCAAATAACATGCAGACGCCATTCTTTTGAGTTTTTGGCGGTAAAATGGCAGTCCAACTGAAGATTGTGCTTGCATCATTTAATGATTAAATGTGTTTTGTGATAGTACTTAAATTACTTATTGTGTCAAAACATCTTATACATTTAATAGTTGTATTTGAAAGATGAAATTTCTAAATGTTGTCTTTAGAAACAATATTTTAAAATGAAACCCCTATTGTCATGTGTTTTCGCGGATTGACTTTCTTTTTTTGTTGCTGACAGAAAAATGGTATTCAGCACTGCAGATATTATTTCATTTTAGTATCATATGTTACATTTCATCAAGTATGACCAGGCCTTCTGAAGGTTCAATTAATGAATTGTTCTTTACTGTGATGTAGGTTAAATTAGTGGCCAACAGAGTTTTGGAACTGTGCAGGAACTGTTCTGGATAGATTGTTCAAGAACTGTTCTTGAACTGTGCTTCATCTGTTTCTAGAACTTATGTTCAAGAATAGTTCTAGTACTATCTTACTGGAACTGTTCTAGAACTGTTCCAGTACAGATAATTCTATAACTGTGCTTCATCTGTTCTGGAGCAGTTCTAGAACTGTGCATGAACGTTAAATGAGACAAAATTTCTGTTCAAGAACAGTTCTAAGAACAGTTCCAGTACCGATACTTCTAGAACTGTTCTAGAACAGTTCCAGTACAGATTGTTCTGCAACAGTTCTAGAACAGTTCCAGTTCCAGTTCCAGTACCGATACTTCTAGAACTGTTCTAGAACAGTTCCAGTACAGATCGTTCTGCAACAGTTCTAGAACAGTTCCAGTGCAGATGGTTCAAGAACTGTTCTTGAACATAAGTTCTAGAACTGTTCTTGAACATAAGTTCTAGAAAATTTGTCTCATTTAACGTTCACGTACTGCTCTAGAACTGTACCAGAACAGATTAGGTACAGTTCAAGAACAGTTCTTGAACAATCTATCCAGAACAGTTCAAGAATTGTTCATGCACAGTTCTAGAAAATTTCGCAGGGGAGGGGAGTGAGGTGGTTAAAGGCTCAGAAACGGGTTTTCAAAACGAACGCCTCAATACCATAAAGTTTTCTGTCAAATATACACCAAAACGCACTGGTGCATAGCTTAAGTTGAACAACAATCAGCCGGGGGAGCATACCACCGGACCCCACTAGTTTGTCGGGCCTACACATGCATTTCATGTCAGCTACGCCTCTGTCATGTGAATATATTACTGGTAGAATATTCACGAATGTGGTACGGTCGAATAAAATTATATGAGTGCTGCCTATTACACGCTTAAAAAAAAGGGGTACATGTAGGTCGGTAGATAGGGAAAATATTTTAATATTTTGTATTTTTTTGTCACTCAATACTTTTAGAACTTAATAAATCTAGACGGGATTGTTTTGTAACATAAACATGTCTCCCCCCATAATTTATGAATCAACCTAGCTGAAAAGTGCGCTCTGCACGTCGTCTCAATATGGTGAGCATTTATGCCAATTTATTTCAAAATCCCTCAAGCGGTTCAAGAGATATGGAGTGGACACAAAATATAGTGCATATGACATTTGACCTCTCAGTGTGACCTTGAATGGGCATGACTGGAAGTTGCGCTCTGCTCGTCCTCTCGATATGCTGAGCATTAATTGTGTGCCAAATTATTTCAAAATCCCTCATGCGGTTCAAGAGATATGGTGGACACGAAATATAGTGCATAATGACCTTCGACCTCCAAGTGTGACCTTGACGTTGAACGGCCGTGGGCTACAAGTTGATCTGATTTATTCTATAGCAAAAGGATAAATTCTACTCAGAGCTACCCATACCCCCTATTTTGTTGACAACAAAAAATGATCACAAATGACGGAAAAAATATGGAAAAAAAAATTTGCTTAAAATTTGGTATGTTACCATCTTAAATCCTACATTATATCCATACAGTTGCTGCAACGCAGATAACGACTTTTTCGGAGCATCCCCGCGGCCGTTTTGCAATCGAAGTCGCAAATCTCCGAGATCGTAATGCGGATTGTCACCCGAAATATCGCGGGGATTCCCTGCGACAGAACCCCACGCGACAGTAAAAATCGCCGCGACTGCAAAATCCAGTCTCCAAAGAAAGCAATCACCGCGATTCTTTGTGATATGTTCGCGGGGGAACGCAGGGGAAATTAGAGCAGGGAACAATAAACAAGAGGTCAATGACCGTGAAGCTCTACTGATTGATTTTGATTTCAGGAAGTAGTCGCTACAGACTTGTTTTTTGAAAAATTATTTTTAGCCGTGGCGGCCATCTTGAATTTTCGGCCGACCAGAAATTTTCCTAGGATCAATTAGACATCAAGAGCAGCATTCCTGTGAAGTTTCATGAAAATCCGTCAAGTAGTTTCAGAGGAATAGTCGCTACAAGTTTTCATTATATAACACTATGTAAACAAAGTTGGCCGCTGACAGCCATGTTTAACATCGAATCAAAACGATTTTTGACAAGGACTAACATCATGTCATGCTGATCATTTTAGAAAAAGTCCCATATCAATATCACTTATAGTTTTCAAGAAGTAGTCGCTACAAACTTGTATTTTGAAAATCTATTTTTAGCCATGGCAGCCATCTTGAATTTCCGGCCGAACCGAAATATTGCTAGGATCAATTAGACATCAAGAGCAACATTCCTGTGAAGTTTCATGAAAATCCGTAGAGTAGTTTCAGAGGAGTAGTCGCTACAAGTTTTCATTATATAACTCTATGTAAACAAAGATAGCCGCTGGCAGCCATTTTTAAAGTCGAATCTAAACGATTTTCGACAAGGACCAACACCGTGTCATGCTGATCATTTTAGAAAAAGTCCCATATCAATATCTCTTATAGTTTTCAAGAAGTAGTCGCTACAAACTTGTTTTTTAAAAACCTATTTTTAGATCTGGCGGCCATCTTGGATTTCACATCAACATGTATTTTTGCTAGGATCAACTAGACTTCATGGGCAATATTTCTGTAAAGTTTCATGACAATCCATTCAGTAGTTTCAGAGGAGTAGTCGCTACAAAAAAAGTTTACGGACAGACAGACGGACGACGGACGCCGCACCACGGCATAAGCTCTGCTGATCTCTGATCAGTAGAGCTAAAAATGTAATAAAACTGATAAATACAATGAATAAATTTCGAAAGCAATACATATTTCAAACTTTTAATGCATTTAATAACACATATTTTACGTTTTTGTTGTCCAAAAGTCGCATTTCTCTTCACCGGACATAAATCCTTTGTGATGTGTGTACCTATTAACAAGGCGGCACTAATAACGGGTTTATGACCCGGAATTCTTTACAATTTTTTCTGATTATTTCTGACTAAAGAAACCATCAATGTATTAATAATCAACAGCAGAATAATAAAATGTGTTACAAATAACGATTAATTAAAAATATAATTCTAATGTTCAGTATAAGAATTACTAATTGAATTTTATGTTCAGTCACCACGAAGTCGGTAATAGGAACTGCCGTATAACTAGCGTGAATACATTATCCAGGCATTTGAATTTTCCGAAAACAAAATAAAATTGTCTTCTGCTTCGATTTTTTAATAGTTATTGAATAATAATGCATTAAATTGACTGCAAAAGTGTACATTCAATGATACTGAAGGGAAATCGCGGCAATGGCCTGCGATTTCACACCGGGTAAAGCGGTGTGCATATCAAAACGGATCACGGCGAATCATTATTGTCCCCGCGTTGAGTGGACTGTCCGCCGATCGAGGGGACAAAATCAGTGTGTCCGCGGTGAGATAAAATCCCCGCGTTGAGTGTGATTAGTCGTAATCCGCGTGCCAGCAACTGTATCTACTAGAATGGAAAAAATGAAACAATTCTGTTGTCAAATAAAACTATTATTTAAATAGTAAAATGTTTAGACTTGAAGGTGTCAAAACTTGCCCAGCCAACATCCTTAAATAAAATTTAAAAATCAATAAAAAAAGAAAAAAAAAAGAATTGAGCCACCACGACGTCTTGTTGTGGTGAGCAATTGTGTGTGGTTATTTGAAAATCCGTTAATTATTGTCAGAGTTATGAAGCGGACACGATTGTACAGACGAACGGATTTTGACCTTTGATCTCTAAGTGTGACCTTTACCTTGGAGCCACGGACCTGGATTTTGTGCGCGACACGTCGTCTTGTTGTGGTGAGCAATTGTACGAGGTCATTTGAAAATCCATCCATTATTGTCAGAGTTATGAAGCGGACACGAGTGTACAGACAAACGGATTTACAGACAAACGGATTTCGACCTTTAACCTTTAAGTGTGACCTTGACTTTGGAGCCACAGACCTGGTTTTTGTGCTTGACATGTCGTCTTGTTGTGGTGAGCAATTATGCGAAGTCATTTGAAAATCCGTCCATTATTGTCAGTTATGAAGCTGAAACGATTGTACAGGCGAACGGACAGACAGTGCGACTACTATATAGCACCCTTCGGGGGGGGCATAAAAAGCGAAGAATTCAATATCGATAAAAGATATGTACTGGCAACTTATTCAATTTCGGGGAAACTAAAAAATAAAAAATAAATTGTTTTCATGAATCTACTGTGTTTGTCAGGATTATTTCTTTGAAGAGCAAGAGCACAGAAGGGTAGGCAGAGATGAAGTTTGACATGTTTAAAATGAGAAAGTGTCGATTCTTATGGAAGGCTGTGTGTACGTGCTCAATACTGATTCTGTCCAGAAAATTGGAGGGTCTGCCTCTACCACATAAAAGACTGCCATATATGGCCTAACATGCGCTAAAATATATGTTAAACACCATTCAAATCAAACATGTCCTCATCAGATCACGCAGTGATGTTGTACACACGTGTAATACAACCTGAACAATTGGCCATCAATGCATTTCATTTGTAAGCAATTGTTGTTAACTGAGACTATTCCATTTTATTATAAATTCATCACGATCTAAGTTATCAACTTATTTACCAAAAACTTATTATAAATCATTAACATGATAAAACAAAAGTTTTTGATTTGTCAAAAGTCAGCAAAAAATGCCCTTTTTAAAGAGATACAAGACAACTGATAGTTGAAATCGGATTGTTTTAGCATATAAATATTACTAATTGTTGGTTGTATTGTATCAATAATATATATTTACATCTATGGTAGAATAACAAGAAACAATTGAAATTATCTTTATGTTTTATTTAAATACATGCTCTGTTTATTTTAATATATGAAAGCAGGTTTAACGTCAAAATGATACTAGATGAACAAGAAATGAGGACTATGATTGTAGAGAAACCGAAGCATTGGGGTGTAATGGTTAGAGTGTCTGCCTTGCATATTCAGGAGGTCGTGGGTTCGAGTCCCCTGACCGCGTCATACCAAAGACTTTAAAAATGGAGTAGTTACTTGTTATCCATGCCTGACAAGCAAATAATGGGTAGTACTACGTCTGGTCCACCCGGTGTCAGAATAATGTGTCAGGGTGGGGTATCATGTACTACCGTACGGCGTGGTATTCCAGTGTGGTAGCACTATATCTGCTTCAAGTAGACTAGATAGATACATAGCACTACACACAATCACTAACACAATAGTCCAGACATAATGCCGAGTCAACGGGGGATTCTTCCCGGGGGCTCATATGGTAGAGGAAAGTTAAACCTTAGAAATCATCATCATCATTGTAGAGCAATATAAGACACTACCAGTTTGTAATTTTGCAGCAATCTTTGGCATTGGCAGGAGCAAAACTAAATTAGTATTTTGTGATAACCTCTGACAAATTTCTAAACCACAAGTTGATATTTTCAAGCAAGTGTGACATTGAACTGAGGTCAAGGTCATGAAAACATGGTGTTTTGCTGGACAAACTAAGTCTTCTTAGCCACAAGTTGACATCCCCTCATGAGTGCCGATCTACAACTGTCAACCTAATAAGTTTTTTTTGTAATCCAGTTAACATCGATTTAATTTGATTTGTCTTTGAAAAAGCCCCTAACTAATGTCCATGATCATGACGATTATTCAGTTTGTCAGCGCGAAAATTCAATCACACTTTGCACAAAAGAAATGCGCCAAAAAATGCCAGTGCATCTTTTTTGTACAAAGCGAGATACAATAGAAGTTCTACCACTCCAATCTATCCGTATGTAATTGTTCTCGAGCTAAGTCAGCTCTTCACTTCAAGTCATGTCTTTACTCTGTGTGTGAGTGGAGCTCTAATAAAATATAAGTCAACAGTCTCATCACTGTCTCACTACAATTGCAACTGTCATAAATTATGTTGTTTACATTTCTCAACAAATTATCAGTGATTGTAAATCAATACATCTTAAGTATAATTCCAAGTTGGAATTATACTTAAGATGTATTGATTTACAATTTCCAACTACTTATAACTTAATGCAGTGAACCTTAGTTTCACCATCAGGCCAAGACAAATTGGTGGCCGATATTATCTGGGAGGTTCATCCTTCATATAAAGGCTACAAAATTACTACCACCCGTTCTGTACATGTATTTTTCCCAGCAACACATTTTCATGTGATGAGTTCAAAGTCCATTTTGGAGCTTTTTAAATTAAATTATATATATTAATAGATACATCCTTGAGGCCCTCAAAATCAGAGTTTAGAATTATGTTTTCTTGTTGTAATTTATAGCTTCGTGTAGCAAAACAAAAAAGAAGAAAAAAAAAGAGTATCGATTTTGGCCACCCTTAAAATTTTTTATGTTCTTTCCCCCCCGACCTTAAATTCAAATTTTGTGTCGGTAGGTAGGTAGGCAATAAAAAAAAAATATTGTTTTTTTTTATAATAAAAACTTAACTTTTGTTATTAGCGGCATCTCGATGCGACCAGCAATTAAAAAAATAATGTTCCATAAGGCCTTTTTTTTTTAATAACTTGGTTTACGGATTTTTTCTGAAAAAATTACGTCAGGAGGTCGAAATAAAAATAAAAATAAAATTACTCGGGGTGAAATTGAGAGAAAAAATTACAAGCAAAATGTTGACGTTTTAAGTCAAAAAGGGGGAGAGAATCAAAAATCAAACATCACTTTTCGTAGATCCCTATCGAAATCCATGTTTAATAGCATACTTTAGATAACCGAGCATGTCCTTGACACGAGTGGAAAAAAAGAAAAAAAAATTAAATAAAAAAAAAGAATTTAAAAAAAAGAAAAAAAAAGGGAAAAGTACAATTTTATTTTTTTTCCAAAACGGGAAAATTAGACTCGGCGGATCCGTAAACCAAGTCATTAAAAAAAAAGGCCTAAATTGCGAGAAAAACATTTAGGTAGGGCCCTTTTTTTGGGTCGGTCGGGAAAGGGCAAACATTAAATTATTTAAATGCGGCCTTACCTACCCTATTTTTTTTGGAGTAGGAAACCTGAAACATAACTTTTTTTTTTCTTGGCCTCAGTAGCAAGATGAAATATATTTTTTCTCAAAAATGTAAAAGCAGTAACTGTTTGATTTCATATTTTACAGGAGTGCCTAGGTACGTATTTATTATTTCTTAATTAACAGACAGTCCAAACACTGGGCATAAAGACAATTAGTCACCTGTTGAATACTTTATTTAAAGTAAATATCGTTCCTAACCATAAAAATGTTGTTTCTGTGTCCCCTCACACTGACTGGTATACAAATAAATTAGGGATAATAAAATCAATACACCCATCATCATGCATCAGACAGCACCTAGTTCAGTTAAGCAGCCTGTCCACTTGAGACTGATTCCAGCCTCTCACCAGTGACAACCTGATTACCACACATAGACACTGCAGCTGGATTTTTTATCAGAAATTGATCAGAAAGTTTAATTATAAATATATATTAATATATATATTCAGGGAAGAAAGCAAAACTACTGCAACTATCATAAAAGCTATGATTCTCACAGCTACTTGATTCAACAGCTACTAAGTAATGAATACTTCAATTTTAATGAAAATTAACTAAGTGCAAAAAGTAGGTCAAGGTCATTCATATTGACCTACTAAAAGATTTTGTGTCCATCTCCTCCCGAAGTTTTCAACCAATTGTTTCAGAGCTTTACAGGATGTTTAACTATGATGCCAAGACAGGTACATCAGTACGGCATTACAAATGACCCTTATTACCAGAGTTATGGCCGTCAACATTATAGCTGCTGGTTATCAAACTTGGCCAAGATATTATACCCATAAACAGTGTCCCCAAGTTTCGTCAAGATTAACTATAAATGTTAAAATTATTGAGAAAACACTGCAAAAAATCCTCAGTTTCCAACAAACAAAGGGTCATAACTTTGGCATTGAAGGTGCGACCTGACTGGTAGATACTGTGGCCATAAACATCGAGTTGCACCAACATCAACATTGGATTAAATTTAGTGAGTTAGTGAGCGGACACTGCATTGCCCTGCCATCCGCTGCCCACTGCTGCGAGGGATCACATGTATAATACATCCTGTTTCAACGAGTGTAAAAATACATTAAATAAAACAATGCATTTAATCATCTATTTTGATTTGAAAAAAGGTACACAGTTAAAGTGTTTAATTTAATTCCTATGTTGTGATCAAACTATTGACCGGAAGTGTCAATTTCATTTTAGGTCATTTTTATTGATAGACTGGTGTCAATTGTATAGATTGTCTGGTATTAATACAGTAATTTGCAATAGACTGGTTTACGGCATGACCTGTTTATTATACAGGATAATGAAATGAGATGGAATTTCGTAAATTCATTGCCGTCGCGAGACTTCAGCGGCCATTTTTGTTGGAAAATGACACAGAGATTTCTGAAATAAATAATTATAACATATATATATTACTCTAGTATTATTATTTCGCAGTTTGATTATTTAAGTGTTTTTTTGGTTTTGATTTACTTTGTAATACAAAATCACGAAGATATTTCATCAGGAAATTGTTGATCGGTACACAAAGACCGCCATTTTGAAAACTGTGAGAACAAGCGGTAAGACTGTTATGATCGTTTGGAAGCGGTTTTCCAGCTCAAGAGACCATTTATATGAGTAAATAATTAATTAATTATCCAAGCAATGGTCATTTAATTGTACAGAGTTTTTATTTTGAGACTGAGCACTTATTCTAGACATTTCGGACGTGTGTATGTTGTTGATTTGGGCGGGTAATGACAGTTTTTGTTGAAAATACGGCTGAATGTCCTTCACTTGATAATATTTTCATTCTAAAATTCATCATTATCATAATCGTTGATGTAATATTTGAGCAATTTAAGACTGTATATAACTGTATTAATACTTTGAAAATTTTGAAATAATATGTTTTTGAGCAGTTTTTTTTAGACATTTCGAGTGTTTGTGTGGATTTGGACATTTTTTGTTGAAAATATGACCGGAGTGGACATTGTTCACTAGGTAATGATTTACATCTAAAATTCATCATTATCATAATTACTGGTGTCATATATATTTGAGTATTAAAAGTTTGAAATTTTTGAAATACTATGATTCTGACTTTTAATTTCTCGTTTGAAGACTGGCCGTACACGTTTATCATCAGCAATTATCGATCCAGTTTGCGTAGATAAGCCGTAATACCTACGGCATTGAAAAATCAATATTTGTGACTGTTATTTAGCGCGTTGCCGATCCCGTCTATCTACAGTCCCAGGGTCTTCCACAGAAATTATTTAAGGGATAGGGGAAATTAAATTTGAATTTTATGGGGTGGGTTTGGGAGAGAGTTACCCTTTGGGTGATCAATATTTTTAGGGATCATGATTTATTTAGATGAATTTAAAGTATATTGAAAGGATTTTTAAGAAGTATCTTATCATCAGTGGTCGAAATTAGCACAAGCCCAAGACTGGTAAAATGCCTGCCGGGCTTGTCCAATATTCAAGAACACGAGCCCGACGGGCTTGTTGATTTGCAGCTCGTATTGACGAGTGAAATCCATGAATCGGTCGTCCAAGAGGACGAGTAACATTTTAGTAGAAAAAACAACAACAAAGAAAATAGTTCTTACATAGTAAGAAATGCTGTAAATAGTCGCAACTCTGTTTATTCAGCGATGAAATGCAATTTAAGTCAACCGGATATTGGAAAATTGACGCATTTCCGTTTTGGGACATTCTAAAATGCGGCTCCCGTTCTAATTTCACGGAGCGCCGAACGTTACGGTACTTGAATGTTATACAAATAACCCTTTCACAGGGGAAATCTTTAAGGGTACTAGTCACCTTAAAGTCCAGGGCCGTCAGAAAGGGGAATTGCAAAAAGTATGCTGTTTTCCTGTATTGGAGTTTAACATTTTGTAATAAATGTATATTTTTTTAAGGGGAATTTTTCACAGGAAAAGGGGAAAATATATACCATGCCATAGTAACTGTAATGGCCATGAGCAGACTGTAGTGAACTATAGACTATGAATATGTATATAGTCATCTATAATACTGGTCAAAGTTTTATAATTGATTTATATAAAGAAAAAACAACACATTGTGACGTTACCCTTTGTTTTATTTACATATGAACTTTTACAATGAGAGCAGGAAAACGAGTAACATGTCAATGCCACTCGTCTCTTGTCCTACAGGACGAGTATAGAGTAAAATATATTTCGTCTCCTGACAGTCATAATATCCTCGAGTTTTGTTTTGAATCGCACTGTTTACGATATTGTAGAGATTGAAATAAACATTACCATGATCAAATTTGAATAAATCTTACTATTATATTAGGCCCATAGTGAGTATACTGGTGTTTTTTCAATTTTTGACATACTTTTTTCCGGGCTTGTTCGTTTTTATCCGCGCTTGTGGTTTGAAAACCTAATTTTGATGACTGTATCATGCCCCAAGGGTGGCATGAAAACGCACCAAATCAATGCTTTTGGTACTTATTTTTTTGCTGGAATGCCACGTTAATAGTACATGGGGCAAACTTTCTGTGCTACATTTCATTTTGCGCATTTCCCCAAGCTTTGCCTCTTACAGGACTTACCTGATGGCCAAGTGTTGTACACATGTTCTGTGATATCTGCTGCAGAATTGGTATGAGAAAACAAAAACTCTCTGGTTCTTCCGCTCACCAGTATCAAACGCAAGTTAATCTGAAAAGAACGGTGAAATTAAAATTAAGTACTTTGGAGGGAGTTTTATCAATTATCAGGGTATATCACTAAGTAGAAGACCAAATGTTGTCAGATCTTGAATTAGTGACAATGTATGATACAAGAGCTGTCAGAGAACAGTGCAGCTCGACTGTCACAGTGACTTTTTTGGTAGTTTTTACTGCCGAATATCAGCTGTTTCCTGTAGAAAAAAACAACAATTTTAATGCATATTTTTTTCCCAATTGAAATGATTCACAAATCTGAAATATTAAATTAATATTTAAAGTATTGGGAAAAGTGCTTAATAGCCTTTCCATAAGCGTATTCCATTGATGTTGACCTGTAATTTCCGTGAAACCAAGTTGGGAAAAAAGCTGTACTTTACCTCAATAAAAATAATCATTATGCTGATTATTGTAAGAAATGATTATTTAGCGTACTGTAGTCAAAATTTGGTCATATTAACGCTCGGCCACAGACTCCGGGCCATACTTGCTTGCTCCGCAGAATTTCGGCAATTTCCGATTATTCCGAATCGGTCATCATCGACGTGGCAGTTTTGATTGTTTTTATTTCAGGCTTTAAACAAAATTGTTATAACGGCATTTCCATTTCTGAGTGAATACATCTTACAAACACAAACACATAGAATCCAATTAACCATGAGTGCACACCTGTGGCGATTTATTATTGGGAAAAAAAAGGAATTTTTCCCCGACAACTTTTCAACTTGTCCGACAGCGCACTTGAAAACGCCAATCGCCAAGTACAAACAATGAGACGCCGAGTGCATCTTTTCTGTGCAAAGTTGACACGACTGATAAATTTCAAAACAATTACTATTTCAAACTTTTAATGCAATTAATCACAAGTTTTGTTCGTTTCTGTTGTCCAAAAGTCACACTTCTTCAACCGATTTAAATACCCATAATCCTTGGCCATGTATGTACCTTTTAACAAGGCGGCACTAACAACGAGTTTATGATCCGGAATTCTTTACAATTTTTTTCTGATTATTTCTGACTAAAGAACCCATAGATGTATTAATAATAAACAGCAGAATAGTAAATTTGTTACAAATAACGATTAATTAAGAATATAATTTCCAGTATAATAATTACAAATTGAATTTAATGTTCACTCGCCGCGAAGCTGGTAATAGGAACCGCCATATATATAACTATCGTGACCCAGTATACATAATCCGAGCATTCAAATTTTTCCAAAACGAAAGTAAAATTGTCTTTTGCTTTAATTTTTTTGAAGTTATTGAATAATTATGCATTAAAATGACTGCAATCAGAAAAAGTTGCACCCTTTACCTGTGCAGTTTCGACTCGGCAGGGCTCAAACTCAACTTTTTTTCCCACTGGCAAATATTTGCCAGTGACCATATTTTCTACTGGCAAAACCAATCTTTCACTGGCAGTTTTGTTCAGTTACAATTAATACAAATTATGGTTATATTATGTTAATTTGGTAAGTAACTATATTATAGAATGGAAATTATAATGAATTGACTACAATTCCTCTTGAACTATTACTGTATCTGCTCAGCTTCCGACAGACGACAATAACCTGGTCCGCGTTTGTACTGACTGGTATACAATTCGTACAGTTGCTGCCACGCGGATTACGACTTTTTCGCAGCATCCCCGCGGCCGTTTTTCAATCGAAGTCACAAATCCCCACGATCGTACCGCGGATTGTCACCCGAAATATTGCGGGGATTCCCCGCGACCGTAAAAATCGCCGCGATTGCAAAATCCAGTCTCAAAGAAAGCAATCACCGATTCTCTGTAAGAGGATCGCGGGGGAACGCGGTGGAAATTAGAGCAGGGATCAATAAAAAATGTAATAAAACTGATAAATACAATGAATAAATTTCAAGGCAATACGTATTTCGAACTTATAATGCATTTAATAACACATATTTTTCGTTTTTGTTGTCCAAAAGTCGCATTTCTCTTCACCGGACATAAATTGGCTACCCACAATCCTTTGCGATGTGTGTACCTATTAACAAGGCGGCACTAATAACGGGTTTATGACCCGGAATTCTTTACAATTTTTTCGGATTATTTCTGTCTAAAGAACCCATCAATGTATTAATAATCAACAGCAGAATAGTAAAATGTGTTACAAATAACGATTAATTAAAATATAATTCTAACATTCAGTATAAGAATTACTAATTGAATTTTATGTTCAGTCACCGCAAAGTCGGTAATAGGAACCGCCGTATAACTATCGTGAATACATTATCCGGGCATTTGAATTTTTCGAAAACAAAATAAAATTGTCTTCTGCTTCGATTTTTTAATAGTTATTGAATAATAATGCATTAAATTGACTGCAAAAGTGTACATTGATACTGAAGGTAAATCGCGGCGATGGCCTGCGATTTCACACCGGGTAAAGCAGTGTGCGAATCAAAACGGATCACGGTGAATCGCGGTGATTGTGTCGCGGTGGTCAAAAGTTATTGTCCGCCGATCGCGGGGACCAAATTAGTGTGTCCGCGGTGAGATGATATCCCCGCGTTGAGTGTGATTAATCGTAATCTGCGTGTCAGCAACCCGGGACCGAGGCTACATGCTACTGCGCAGCCGCACAGCGCAGGCTTTCCCAAAGATATAAATAGCCGAGAGACGAACAGACAGAAAGAAGCCGGGACCGAGGCTACATGCTACTGCGCAGCCGCACAGCGCAGGCTTTCCCGAAAATATAAATAGCCGAGAGATGAACAGACAAAGAAAATGAAAGCGTTTTTACCTATAGGATTATGGAGTTCCGACTTGCTGCATGTGTTTATGCATTTTACTATCATTTTGAAAATGGATATACGAAAATATGCACTCGCATTTTTTTTCGTGTACCTAAAATTTCAGCTCGCATTTTCCAAATTCCGCTCGCATTTTGCGAGTATGCGAGCGTTAAGTTCGAGCCCTGCTCGGTGAACTCCGAGTTTGTCTACGCAAAGTATTGTGGCGTAAGTACGCCAAGAGCTCTCGCGTACAGGGGTCTGGAAATATTTTGAAAAGGTACATTCATTGCCAAGGATTATGGGTATTTATGTTGGTTGAAAATAGGGCTGTGGATCGTCGGGTAAGTGGCGATCCGATCCGATCCACGAGTCAGTGCTTACGATTCATAGATCGAACCACGAATCAGCTTTTACAATTTTAAAGAAAGAAAAATGGCTGTCATGAAGACAATTTACTATCATAAGTAAATAATAGCATCACATACTTTGTGAAACACTAATAAATATTTGCAGCACCCCAGGTAAACAGCATAAACATGATATATATATCATTTTTTCAAAATGTTTATGCTGTTTACCAGGGGTGCTGCAAACATAACTTATATTATTTACAAATTTTCATAATGTCAATACATCCAGCTTGATTCTGCTTCTTGCTGCAACTTGCATGTTGTTTTCTGATTGTAGTAATGGAAAAGAGTGTACATACATATTCAGTGATTTAAAATAGCAACAGACAAAAAGATCACTTTCACTTTGATACGATGCTGCAAAAACATGATCACGTTGGCTACTGATTCATTGTTTCAATGGGATTATGCATGCTCCACTGCGCATCTGGGCAGGGGGGGAAATGCGACATTTCATCATTAAATAAAGAAAACATCAATCATAAGGGGAATATATTTAATTCTATAATTATGAATTTGTATTTCTTTTCGTTTTTGGTGACTTTAAACGAAGTGTACTTCGACAATTTTTGTTTTAGATTTTATTCAAATGTAAACATGTTGCTAGCTCTACTTATTGTTATGTTTACTTCCGGTTAGCAAATATGGCGCGTATAACCTCTACTAACCAGCATTATAATGGCCCAAAGGAATCTATTTGGCGCTCTAATCAACTTGTTTTATGGAATTCTCATAAGGTAAATATAATTAAAAATATCGCGATCCAGCGATCTCGGAAGTGACGAATATTCGTATCCGAATTTCTGGCTGAACTCGTGGATATTCGAGTACCCGGTTACTCGCAGCAGCCCTAGTTGAAAAAGTGTGACTTTTGGACAACAGAAACGAACAAAACTTGTTTTAAATGCATTACAAGTTTGAAATATGCAGGGATCACCCTAGGACTGAATTTCAATGAGACAAAATGTCCCATTTGCTTGATTTTAATGAGACATTCACAATTTTCATGAAACATTTCGGATGTGAAGCCAACGACCAGTGGTTGTTCGTCGACCGAGCATTTTTGAAATTTAGATGTGATTTCCTGCATTCTGGCTCATTCCCAGTAGTGAAAGTAGAAGTTGTTAAATCATCCGAAATAAAGTGTGTCCGAATTTACGTAAACTTTATACACTAACATAGTTTTACAATTGCTTGCACCACTCCAGTAAATAGTTAATCGCGTCAAATCATTATAGATCGGGGGATAATGGTCCGATATGACTAGAAATTAATGAATTATTATAAAAATGGCCATGTTTGTTCATAATCTATCGATTTTCTTTGACACTGCCGCGTCCGCGAAGCAAAAGCGAACCGGAAGGCATAACAAGCTTGTTTTGATTTTTTTTTCATGTGATTTTCGTATAATTTGATATTTTCTCATTTTATACGTTTTAATCGCGAATAAATGGATCTGAACAAATTTACTTGAGATTTTAAATGAATAAAAATATAATTTCATTATGAACCAAAATGGTGAAAATGGATTTCCTCGAATTCGGTTCAACAATTTGTTCCATAATCGGCATTTGTCATTTTTCATGCGATTTTTGAGATTTTAATCGAGAATATCGCAGAATCGCGGCCTAGAGTGATCCCTTAATATGTTTTTGTTTCGAAATGTATTCATTGTATTTATCAGTCTTGCGCAGAAAAGATGCACTCGGCGTCTCATTGTACTTCTTCTGACATTGGCTTTTTCAAGCGCGCTGTCGGACAAGTTGAAAAGTTGTTGGAAAATTCAGATTTTCCCCCAATAATAAATCACCACAGGACTGGTGTGCACTCATTGTCAATTGGATTCTACATGGAGTAACTCGGGAGTGAGAGTGAATCGACAATGGCATACTTTTGCCGCGTGGATTCATTGAGTCCAAACACTCACTCTGCTTAGATCCGCGATGCACTGGATACGACCAAACTCGGTGAATCGAGTAAAGTGTGGGTTTCACGTGAGATGTACTGTAAGGAGCATATTTCTCTTGAGCTGTACTGTAAGGAGCATATTTCTATATTTGGAAACGTGTTTACATTTTTCGGGAAATGATAAAATCAACTGCATTGGGGTAATCTCAAATGAACTTTGATCTGTACAATAAAACTTCTGAAAATAATTGCTTCAGAACAGTGCTCAAGAAATAGGATAGCCCGACGCCCGGGGCTCCTAGAAATCCATTCCGGGCCTGTCTCATTTTGCAGACGAGGAGCCCGTCGGGCCTGTCTTAAAAAAATCAATAAAAAAAAAAAAAATCAGTAAGTTTTACTGGATCTCAAGCTCAAGTTCCTCAAGACAAAATACTCCAGTGCTCAAAGAAAATTATTTTAAGAGACAGGCCCAGGGCTTGTTGCTTCTGAAAATGGACAGGCCCCGATTTGAAATGGACAGGCCCTGATTTGAAATGGACAGGCCCTGATTTAAAATGGAAAGGTCCAATATTTTTTTCTTATTGGAAATGTGTCTTTATTCACTTTTATAGCACACATATTAATTTTGTTACGTATGTATTAATCAAGCTCAGAACCTCCTCTGACTATATTTTTCTTTTTGCTACCACTTTATGGTCCCCAAGGTCAGCGGACTTATTTACCATTTCGTTTAAAATATGTTAGAATAGAATATTACATAGTAATTTATAACCCATGCAAAGGAGAGTACTAGCACTTTTGCCAAACGATAATAATCAGAGCCGACTTGGTGAAACTGGAGCTAAACTTGGAGCCAAATTTTTAATCAGGTTTTATGAGACTATCAGAGCCTCCTCTGGCTATATTTTTTCTTTTTGTCACCACTTTCTCCAAGTAAAGAATTAGGAGCCTGGACTAGAATTCATTTAAAAGTAGGATTCCAGGAACTCCTTACACCTTAAATAATGAATAGAAATATACTTTATATCTGTATTTATACATATACATTATATATATTTTTCTTTCCACCAATTGAATATTTTGCCTGGCTTCGTGTCGGCAGCTTGTCACAACTTTGAGGTCGACAATTGTTGACATAAAACTCATTATTCTGCTATTAGGGTTGTGTTTTCTTTCCTTTGTGATAAGAAATACCTTTTTTGTCATTAAAAACACACTAATGCATGAACAAAAATCGTAATTGATGGTATTTCTATTGAACGTTTGTGAAATGTTCGGGCCGTAAAAGTGCGGTGTCATAGTAGTTTGGATGGTACATAATTTCGGATTTTTTTTTGATTTTTTTGTACATAATCAAATAAGAGAAACTTTCCTTTACAAATACATGTTGGTGGAAAGAAAAATATATATAATGTATATGTATAAATACAGATATAAAGTATATTTCTATTCATTATTTAAGGTGTAAGGAGTTCCTGGAATCCTACTTTTAAATGAATTCTAGTCTAGGCTCCTAATTCTTTACTTGGAGAAAGTGGTGACAAAAAGAAAAAATATAGCCAGGGGAGGCTCTGATAGTCTCCATTTTCAGAAGCAACAAGCCCTGGGCCTGTCTCTTAAAATAATTTTCTTTGAGCACTGCAGAAGAACGGCAATTTATTAGTCCGGTAAGACCAGTGTTTTTTTAAACTTTTATTGGGATTACTGGGAATAAAACAAAAACATGAAACTGATTTATAAACAGTGTTACGAATTAACGAAACTTTACTGAATTATCTTTTTATGTGTACGCACTACAACTATAATTTATAAACAAACCATGACGATAGAATACTTGTGTAACCGTTTACAGATTTTGTAAATGTTTAGGACCAGAAATGTACACGTAAATGTTTCAGCCTTACATACTAGTCTACTTATATTCCCTACAGGGAGCGTCCTAATTCTATGGTTGGTACAGAATATAAGTGAACCGTAAGACCCATGATTCTCACAGCAAAATTATCTTTAAAAAATTTCAGCATATACTTTTTTTTACAAATTTATGCCACCATTTACCTTATCTCCTGGTACGTTTCTTGATCCCATTTTGTAAAAAGATCAGATTCCACTTCTTGGAGATCAAACGTTCCAGAGTGAATAGTGTAATTCTACCCTAAATATTTATTTTTTTCACAAAAACAATAGTTCTGATATTCGGCCCGGTATATTAGCTCAATGTTGACCAGTTAATCTGCGGTGGTTCTTCGGTTTTGGCATACATTTTTAATCAAAGAAAATTAGACAAACTGGTGAACTCTTTAGAGTACTTGTCAATAAATTAGCGCATTTTCTTCATTTTTTTTTATCACTGGCAAAATCGTCCATTATTATTGGAACTGGATTGTAGGACATGACGGAAGTCGAAAGCGCATGCGCGATATTAATTAATCGCAATGAAGAGAGGCTTTAATTCAGAACTAATATTGATAAACAAGCGCTTATGTGATTTTTACTTTGATGAATGTTACCAAAATTGTTGCAGGAATTTTTTTTTGGACAAATTCAAAAGGAACCAGGTTCAGATACCATATTAGTCAGAGAATGCTATTCCTAAATGAGGTAATTTGATCTTTTATCCGTATCATTGTAAATCACTGATGTGTTCATTTTGTTTACATGTTACACTAACAGGGTGACAACTTATTTCAGATTGTTTTGGTTTACCTGATGGAGGAATGTGTGCTTTTATTTTAAGCAGGAGCTTGCCAAAATGAAATTCTAATGCAGAGAGAGCTGACCTCTTAGACAATTTTCAGAACCAATGGTGGGCAGAGCTGTATCGCAGTGTTCCCATTCACGCACTGCGTGAATCACGCATGAAAACAAAAAATCACGCACAGAAAACTGACCTCGTACGTGCATGCACGCACAGAAAAAATACAAGTCTGATAATAAGAAAGCATGACCGTCGGTAGATTTCCAAATTCTCGTCCACTTAGTCCGAATATTTTTTGAAAAATCAAAACGAAACTAAAACGCTTTGTTTACGAAAACATTATCCTGAGTAATTGCATCAATTGCCCTATCCCGCTAGTGCATACTACGATGATTGGTTATGACGTCATAAGCGCACACGTTACCTAAATGAAAGTAGAGAAAACATCGACATCTCATTCTGGTGGTCTTGACTTATTTCTTTTTCAGATTTAGTAAGTATATTTAAAACTAAAATAAAAACTTAATAATAGAATAAATGAAGATCAAATAATTAATTCAAATCGGGTTTCGTCTCTCCCGTGTACTATTTATAGATGCGCAAACGTGTTGACTGGTATTAAATTTTTACTTGGAACGAAATGATTTACTGTACAACTGTTGTCGACTTGAATATTACACTGTGCTGTGTATTGTAATGCCTTCAGTAGCAAATAAAGTATGTTGAAAGGTTTAACAATCTTAAAAAATTCATAGTGTACCCCCTAAATTTGTAATGTACCCCCAAAATTTAACAGTAGGGGGTACATGTACCCCCAAATGAAAAAGTCAGTGGGAACACTGGTATCGGTTGGATGAAATCCCATTGGGCATGAATTGTGGCTGTTTCAAACCCTGGACATTTTATAAAAAATTTGGGTACACAACATCTAATGCAAGGGTACGAAATGTTCATGGTACATAGTGTCCAGGGTGTGAAACATCCTGCACCCTTAGACATCATGCTTGACAGGTTTGTCTGACTCGCAGGCACGGACGCAGTTTGCGATTAATCCCTTAGTCCAGGGCCTCCTCTGGCCATTTATTTCCTTTCGCAACCAGTTTGAGCCAAATTGGAGACATTGGAGTCAAAATTGGCTCAAAGAAAGCATATGATATTTTCGAAATTATTTTTATGTATGTTTAA
Organism: Cyrtodaria siliqua; assembly: GCA_037043455.1. Lineage (NCBI taxonomy): Eukaryota > Metazoa > Mollusca > Bivalvia > Adapedonta > Hiatellidae > Cyrtodaria > Cyrtodaria siliqua. Next base: position 50,982 of record JAWPHD010007546.1, on the reverse strand, counting down.
AGAAGTATGGCCTATGAATAAAGCAGTTAGTAATAATTATAATCATAAAATTATATTTTAAAAAATATCTTACTCATTTTATTTTACATAAAAATAAAACTTACTAATCTGGGAGTGTTTCAGTTTCAAAATAATACTGTACATGTGTACAAGTACAAAATCTTATCTAGAATTATACTGATCACTGTTTTATTTTATCCTGTCAGTTATAATTAAAGCCTAATGTATACTTGACACCAAATGTGTGTATTTCACACCTCATCATGGACAAGTGTTGCCTTCTGGACGTGGAAATAAGAGGTGCTAATTTTGTTATTCTAGGCAATTTTACAGGGGAAAATTAAGGGGTTATACACACCATTCATGACTGACATTGGATATTTCGCCAATCACATTCGCCAAAGTTAATTTTTTATCGCCACTTTTATTATTTTGTCTCATTTGGCTCCATTTGAGAATCCCAAAGGAGGCCCTGCCTTACGTTGTATTAGGTCGGAATCTACAGTTTTCTTTGAAATTCAGACTATTTTCAGACATGTACACTAATTAGGTTAAATAACTTGAATTCTATTTTTCAGAACTAACAAACATGCCCTATTCCTGAAAGACCATATAATTTCCTCTCAAAATATAGCAAATACATGCTAGAAAGCAACAAATCAGTTTCTCTGCCTACAAATACAATTCATTTACCCCACCCACTTAGCACTCAAAAAAAGGAAAACATGACATTTATAGAGACACGGCAGCATATACCTGTCCCTTATTTGAGATATAACACATCCATAATTGAATGACAAACACTCCAAATTGTCATAAAAATGCTATTTCTACATACCTTATCCGGCTTTTTTTTCCGTAATCTTATGTCAAATGGAGAGATGCAGGTATTGATCAAGTAAAGCTACCATTTACAACATAGCCACCAGTTACTAGTTTCTGTTTACAGACTCTATACCGGTCACAGTACAAAAACTTTATTTACACCAAAATTAACTATTATGTCATACTAAGTCAAAAACACCACATTTGTGGATTTCTTTTTTATTGTCTAGCCTGTACATGGCTTTTAATCTCTTAGATTTCTGTTTTATAAGAAATTCCCCATGGACATTCATTCGAAACTAAGGAGTCTCCCCTTAGCTAGCCAACTCTGCAGCCATCTTTTGCATGACTGTTTTTGAAAAGTCGCGGCCAATATTCCTTCTTCTTCCATTATATGGACTGGATTCTTGTACATGTTGTATAAGAATGTATTTAGTCCAGCATTGACTGATCATGCCCGGGCAAACACAGCAATCAAGATTATGTACAGGTTAAAAGTTTAAAACTATATACGCAGTATATGGCTGTCTAGTGTGTTCCTTCGATCACTGGTTGGCATATGCCCAGGCTAGCTCTGAAGGCCTCCAGTGATGTTGCAGTAGAAGTACAATTTGGCAGTTGGTTCCACTCATGAATTGTGCACTTGAAAAAGCAGTGACTTAGAGTCTCGTTCTGGCATCTTTCCTGGAAGAGACGTTGAAGCCCTCTGGTTCTGGTTTCACTCTGCTGTACATGTATGTATGTATTATTATATATCAACCAGTCCATGTTGTATCTTGTACATCATTGAGACTTTGAGAGTCTGTTATTTTTCCATCTATCTTCAAGGCTGCCCCATTGTAGCTTATTCACCATTGACGTGACACACCCAGGTGTTCTGCTAGGGTAGTCGTTTAAAGCGTATCTTGCTGCTCTTCGTTGTACCTGCTCTTGTGCTTTAATATCCTGGTGATGGGGATCCCATACAGTTGAAGCGTATTTTAGGGCTGTGTGAACCATTGTGGTGTAGGTGGCAGCTTTAATTTTGGTGGAGGTACAGTCTTGGAAGTTACGGCGTAGGAAACCCAGGGTCCTGTTTCCTTTCCCAACTGTGTTAGCACAGTGTGCAGACTAGGATAAATCATTTGTGACAGTTACTCTCAGGTACTTACTGGCCTCAACATTCTCTAGCTTTTGATCATGGAGGGTGTACTGTGTTGGTATTATCCCTTTATGTTTAAATGGTACCATGCGATTTCAGGGGCACAAATTAGCACTCGCCCAGTCGCCCATGGCGAGTAAAAAACGGCCTGGGCGACTAAATTACGACTCACCCGCCCATGTGACAACCAAAAATATTTAAATCCAAAAACCGTTTTCGTCACTTTGGGTTATTTTCGTTTCTGCAGTGTATTTTCGGTACTTTCCGCTCGAGTAATAGTAATGGGTGCGGCGATTGTTTTTGCTTCGTAAGCTCAAAACAATAATGTGGCCTTTTATTGAGCGGGTTTAAAAACCCCAAGAAAAAGATTGACAAGCGCAAGTATTCACAAGGGTACGAAAAAAATAAACGGTCACGACGGTACAACAAGGAATGGGAGAATAATAGGCCGTGGCTGACGGACAGTGAAAGTGGTAATGGTATGACTTGTCCATTTTTTCAGAATTTGGAAAGGACTGGTCGCAAAACTTTATTGTGGGTGTCCTTCTTACAGGATTGACAGTATTGTAAAGCATGAACAGTCTAAGTTGCATAAAAAAAATGCGCTTATTTCAAAAGCGAATTCCGAGTCCAAATCGCAATCACAAGCTGGCAAAATTATTAAAAAACCAAATGCTGATATTATTCATAAGCTGGAAAAAATGTTTAGAAACGTTCAGGGTCTTATTGTTCACAACAGGCTACTTTCTGATTTTGTTTGGTTGTGCAACCTAGATGAAGTTAAAGGCTTGGACGTTGGTAGCACATAACATAATTCAGAATCTGCGAAAACATTTGTGAGTTCCATTGTGAACGTTGAATTTGAGAAAGTTGCCACTACAATTAAGCAGTCAAAATTTATTTGTGTCATCGGTGATGGTAGTACCGATTCTGCTGTCAAGGAACAGGAAATGTGGTATGCTCGGTGAGATAGACGTGAAGTTCATTGGAGTGCATTCCACTGAAAAAGCTAATGCAGAAAACATAGTGACAGGCCTCAAAGAAACTGTTTTGACTTATTTGAAAATGGAGTGGCCATACTTTTTATTGCAAATTAGCTGCAAATTTCCTGCGATGGTGCAAGTGTTATGCTAGGGAAGAAAGGTGGTGTTGGTGCACTATTGAGAAATGATCAGCCATGCTTGATCTCCATTCATTGCATGGCTCAAAGATTAGAGTTGGCTGTTGAGGAATCCTCTAAAAAGCTGAAACTGTATGACAAATGCATTAATGTTTTGTGCATGGGCCTATATTTCATTTACCACAATAGTGCTCTGAATCATGCCATGCTAGTGCGGAGCTTCAATGCCTTGAAGGGTGAATCACGTTGGATAGGGCATACCATACGGGCATTGACCAACCTGATAGCTTCTTACAGATACATTGTGCAGCAGGTAAAATTAAGTAAAAGAAACTAATGTACAATTAAATGTAATCAAATAATAATTACTAGATATGTACAAGCTCTATAACTATCCATCTTATCTAAACATTACCTAAATGCTATTTAAGGAAAAGAAAATTATTAAATATCTGACAATTGTCTGTTGTGTTCATTTAATTTTAATTAAATATCAATTAATTATTAATAGCAACACGTAATGGATACACATTTTATTTCATTTGACAAATCACCAACAACACAATGGTTTAAAGTTTATTAATTACATTGAACACAAATAAATGAGATACAGGGTCCTATAGAAACCACAGGATCCAAACGCAATTATGGCATCATGCACTGTTACTGTACTGCAGTGTATCAGGTGACTGGTCCGCACTGTACTACAAACAAGGAGCAATATTTAATTAATTATACAATGAAACAGACAAAATACAGAAGCAAGGGGGTGAAGAGAGAGTTACCGACTTTGAACGGTCAGTAGGCAATACGGCCTACAGGTTCATTTAAATCGATTTTATGTGTACATGCATCAAATGCAGTAGAATTATAGAATTATACTAAATGTCCATAATTTTAATCCTCAGTTAGTAGACACTTTCTCCAAGGCAAAGGCAGTTGGCTTCTTGAGGCTTCCGAGGAGTAAGGATGTTGTCTGCTTCCTTCACTTCCTGCTGGATGTACTGGCACCACTCCGATGGCTATCCCTGACGCTTCACGACAGAAGATGTGTGATCGGAAAGTAACATGCAGAAATTTCTTCCACATTGGAAGTTGTCAGAATGTACAAGTCGAGGTAGTTTTTCGATTGGCAGTTCCCTTAATATGCCTTTACAGTGAAAACAATGTATTTTAAGCTAGATTATTTTGAAAGGGTGACACTCTAAAGTTAACTTCCGAAATGTGAAATTGTAATCGCTGACCATGTCAATGCGGGTTACCCCAAACTTAATCATTTAGTTTGTTTTGATTTCACCTATGTGCCATTCCTTAATATGTTATTGTTGAAGAAAGCCATAAAAATCACCATCCAGGTATTTAATCCTCGCCCATACAAGGCAGGTCTAGGTAGACTTGCTAGATTATTATTTCTCGGTATGCCTTGATATTGGCTTAGGAATTTTGTGTTAAAAAGATTTTACAATGCTTCAGTACTAGTGATGGACCACATTTGAGAAAGGTTTCTAGCCTTGATGAGTTTGCTGGCTTAGAGCTTACGCATTGCAATGATGCAGAATTTCAAGCGACCAAACGAAAATTGTTGGATGAGATTGAGGAAGCCCTGGAGAGAAGATTTGCCGAGTTTTCAAATGTGATTTTGTTGACCAGAATAGCAGATATTTAAACTTAGCCTAAAAACTGGGATCAGCTGAAATGTTCATTCTGCAAGTTTTGTTGAATGTTCCGGTTCCCGTTATGTTTGATAAGATAGCTGGATAAGAACTGACTCAGTGTGCTTCGTAAGCTAGTCTTGATCAGCTTAAGTTGAGAGAAAAAATAATCCTCTTCTGAAAATATATCACCACTGTTAAACACCTTAAGTCAGACACATACAAATGTAATATCAGTTTTCTCAAATTCTGATTATATAGATTTTATCCAGCATTATTTTATACCCTAACTCAGTAAGTATCAATTTGAACTAATTTATTAAAAGCTTTGCAGTAGTATTAGAAATTAGACAAAACTCAAAACAGAACAGTATACCATGCAAACAACTATATCTAAGCATAACCTTGTAAAAGTTTAAACACAAACTGAACCAAACTCCTGTAAAAAGAAGCAAACACATGTGAAACATAACGGGAACCGGAACATTCAACAAAACTTGCAGGATGAACATTTCAGCTAATCCCAGTTTTTAGAACAAGTTTGAATATCTGCTATTTTGGTCGACAATCTAAGCATAACCCTGTAAAGCACAAAACTGAACTAACTCCTGTAAAAAGAAGCAAACACGTGTGAAACAAAACTGGAACTAGAACATTCAACACAACTTGCAGAATGAACCGTTCAGCTGATCCCAGTTTGTAAGCCAAGTTTGAATATCTGCTATTTTGGTCGACAATCTAAGCATAACTCTGTAAAGATCAAAACTGAACTAACTCCTGTAAAAAGAAGCAAACACATGTGAAACAAAACTGGAACTAGATCATTCAATGAACCTTTCAGCTGGTCCCAGTTTTTAGGCCAAGTTTGAATAGCTGCTATTCTGGTCGACAAAATCACATTTGGAGAAGAAAACTCGACAAATCTTCTCTCCAGGGCTTCCTCAATCTCATCCAACAATTTTCATTTGGCGGCTTGAAATTCTGCAGCATTGCAATGCGTAAGCTCTAAGCCAGCAAACTCATCAAGGCTAGAAACCTTTCTCAGATGTGGTCCATCACTGAAGCATTGTAAAATCTTTTTAACACAAAATTCCTAAGCAAATATCAAGGCATACCGAGAAATAATAATCTAGCAAGTCTACCTAGACCTGCCTGGTATGGGCGAGGATTAAATACCTGGATGGTGATTTTTATGGCTTTCTTCAACAATAACATATTAAGGAATGGCACATAGGTGAAATCGAAACAAACTAAATGATTAAGTTTGGGGTAACCCGCATTGGCATGGTCAGCGATTACAATTTCACATTTCGGAAGTTAACTTTAGAGTGTCACACTTTCAAAATAATCTAGCTTAAAATACATTGTTTTCAATGTAAAGGCATATTAAGGGAACTGCCAATCGAAAAATTACCTTGACTTGTACTTTCTGACAACTTCCAATGTGGAAGAAATTTCTGCATGTTGCTTTCCGATCACACATCTTCTGTCCTGAAGCGTCAGGGATTGCGTCGGAGTGGTGCCAGTACATCCAGCAGGAAGTGAAGGAAGCAGACAACATCCTTACTCCTCGGAAGCCTCAAGAAGCCAACTGCCTTTGCCTTGAAGTCAGTAGACACTTTAGTTTCAGTTAACTGAGAATTAAAATTATGGACATTTAGTATAATTCTATAATTCTACTGCATTTGATGCATGTACACATAAAACTGATTCAAGCTAACCTGTAGACCGTATTGCCTACTGATCGTTCAAAGTTGGTAACCCTCTCTTCACCCCCTTTCTTCTGTATTTTGTCTGTTTCATTGTATAATTAATTAAATATTGCTCCTTGTTTGTAATACAGTGCGGACCAGTCACCTGATACACTGCAGTACAGTAACAGTGCATGATGCCATAATTGCGTTTGGATCCTGTGGTTTCTATAGGACCCTGTATCTCATTTATTTGTGTTCAATGTAATTAATAAACTTTAAACCATTGTGTTGTTGGTGATTTGTATAATTGAAATAAAACGTGTATCCATTACGTGTTGCTATTAATAATTAATTGATATTTAATTAAAATTAAATGAACACAACAGACAATTGTCAGATATTTAATAATTTTCTTTTCCTTAAATTAATAGTATTTAGGTAATGGATAGTTATAGAGCTTGTACATATCTAGTAATTATAATTTGATTACATTTAATTGTACATTAGTTTCTTTTACTTAATTTTACCTGACCAAGGTGCTGCACAATGTATCTGTAAGAAGCTATCAGGTTGGTCAATGCCCATATGGTATGCCCTATCCAACGCGTTCCTCCAACCGTTGGTACGAGAAGCTGACTTCTCTGTGATTCACCCTTCAAGGCATTGAAGCTCCGCACTAGCATGGCACGATTCAGAGCACTATTGTGGTAAATGTAATATAGGCCCATGCACAAAACATTAATGCATTTGTCATACAGTTTCAGCTTTTTAGAGGATTCCTCAACAGCCAACTCTAATCTTTGAGCCATGCAATGAATGGAGATCAAGCATGGCTGATCATTTCTCAATAGTGCACCAACACCACCTTTCTTCCCTAGCATAACACTTGCACCATCGCATGAAATTTGCAGCTAATTTGCAATAAAAAGTAGGCCACTCCATTTTCAAATAAGTCAAAACAGTTTCTTTGAGGCCTGTCACTATGTTTTCTGCATTAGCTTTTTCAGCGGAATGCACTCCAATGAACTTCACATCTATCTCACCAGCTGCGCAGGTACGAGCATACCACATTTCCTGTTCCTTGACAGCAGAATCAGTACTACCATCACCGATGACACAAATAAATTTTGACTGCTTAATTGTAGTGGCAACTTTCTCAAATTCAACGTTCACAATGGAACTGAAAATGTTTTCGCAGATTCTGAATTACGGTATGTGCTACCATAAGTTAAAAATGCTATATTGCTATATTTTGCCTTGTTAAGACGATAGGCCTTCATTTTTCATCCTATCTTTACCAAACTTTACCACATTGTTAATATCAATGATAGGTCGGACAACTTCGAAACCAGCCAGATCGGACCAGTAACAGTGGAGTTATGGTCCTTGATTTAGTTAAAAATGCTCTATTGCTATATTTTTCCTCCTTAAGACGAAAGGGCCTTAACTTTTCATTCTACCTTTACCAAACTTTACCACATTGTTAATATCAATGAAAGCTCGGACAAGTTCAAAAACCAGCCATATCGGAATAGAAACAGCGGAGTTATGACCCTTGATTTAGTTAAAAATGCTATATTTTGTGTTGTTAAGATGATAGGCCCTTCATTTTTCATCCGATCTTTACCAAACTTTATTAGATTGTTAATGTCAATGAAAGCTCGGTCAAGTTGAAAACCAGCCAGATCGGACCAGTAACAGCGGAGTTATGGCCCTTGATTTTGTTAAGAATACTATAATTTGCCTCGTCATAGGATAGGGCCTTCATTTTGCATCTGATCTTTGCCAAACTTTACCAGATTTTATGACTCTCTTTTTTTAATTTTTTTTTTGAATTTTTTATTTTTGTTTAAATTATTTATTTTTTTTTAATTTTTTTTTTCAGCTCTATGTTGGACTAGTCGGTCCAGTAACAGAGAAGTTATGGCTCTTGATTTAGTTAAAAATGCTATATTTTGCCTCGTTAATATGGTAGGGCCTTCATTTTTCATCTGATCTTTACCAAACTTTACCAGATTCTTTAGTTATGGCCCTTGATTTAGTCAAAAAGCTTTTTTTTGCCCGTAACTTTCAAAAAACCACAAATGGCAGTCACTCGCTTCATTGATGTTATAAGAGCCATGTTAGCCAGTAGAGCGTCCACAGGCCCGCTTGGGCCTCTTGTTTAATAATTTTGCCAGCTTGTGATTGCGATTTGGACTCGGAATTCGCTTTTGAAATATTAAAGCGCATTTTTTTGATGCAACTTAGACTGTTCATGCTTTACAATACTGTCAATCTTGTAAGAAGGACACCTAACAATAAAGTTTTGCGACCGGTCCTTTCCAAATTCTGAACAAAATGCACAAGTCATACCACTTCCACTGTCCGTCAGCCACGGCTTATTATTCTCCCATTCCTTGTTGTACCGTCGTGACCGTTTATTTTGTTCGTACCCTTGTACTTGTCAATTTTTTCCTTGGGTTTATCTTGGGGTTTTGAAGTCCCCTCAATAAAACGCCACATTATTGTTTTGAGCTTACGAAGCAAAAACAATCGGCGCAGCCATTACTATTACTGGAGCGAAAAGTACCGAAAATACACTGCAGAAACGAAAATAACCCAAAGTGACGAAAACGGTTTTGATTTAAATATTTTTTGTCGCCACCTGGGCACGTGAAAGTCGTAATTTAGTCGCCCAGGCCGTTTTTTACTCGCCATGGGTGACTGGGCGAGTGCTAATTTGTGCCCCTGTATTGAACAGTGAACATATTTTATGAACAGTGAGTGTAAATAATGAACAGTGATTTAAAGAACATTCAGATTTTATATAATGTACATTACACAGTTGGAGTAATAATTTTCAGTAAAGTAATACTTTTTCATCTCTTTATTATCTAAGAGTGCCATCCCAGTGACTGTTTACATCACTTGGATTTTATTGTATATATGATAATGTAAATATTTATGAAAAACAACAACAAAAAAATATATATAACATATACAGTTATTGAGGAAAGCTGATCTCAAATATACATTTGTTTCACCTTTCTCTTTAAAAATAAATTGTCCCAGAGACACCCACTTGGCTTGAATTGGCTCCTAGCCCAAGTTATCAAATTATTTGGCACACCCGTAATATTTGAATGGTCAAATTGATAATTTTTAGCTCGACAGGCCAAAAGCCAGCAGATTCGGCTAGCAGAGCTTATGGGATGCCGAGTTGTCCATCGTCCGTCCGTCGTCCGTTGTTAACTTTTGTCTCGTTAAGACGATGGGGCCTTCATTTTACATCCAATCTTTATCAAACTTTAACAGGTTGTTAATATCAATGAAAGCTCGGATGAGTTTGAAAACCAGCCAGATCGGCCAAGTAACAGCGGAGTTGTGGCCCTTGATTTAGTTAAAAATGCTATATTGCTATATTTTGCCTCGTTAAGACGATAGGGCCTTCATTTTTCAACCTATCTTTACCAAACTTTAACACATTGTTAATATCAATGAAAGCTCGGACAAGTTCGAAAACCAGCCAGATCAGACCAGTAACACCAGAGTTATGGTCCTTGATTTAGTTAAAAATGCTATATTGCTTTATTTTGCCTCGTTAAGATGATAGGGCTTTCATTTTTCATCCTATCTTTACCAAATTTACCACATTGTTAATATCAATAAAAGCTCGGACAAGTTCGAAAACCAGCCATATCGGACTAGTAACAGCGGAGTTATGGCCCTTGATTTAGCTAAAAATGCTATATTTTGCCTCGTTAAGACGCTAGGGGCTTCATTGTTCATCCGATCTTTACCAAACATTATCAGATTGTTAATATCAATGCAAGCTCGGACAAGTTCGAAAACCAGCCATATCGGAATAGTAACAGCGGAGTTATTGCCCTTGATTTAGTTAAAAATGCTATATTTTGCCTCGTTAAGACGATATGGGCTTCATTGTTCATCCGAGCTTTACCAAACTTTATCAGATTGTTAATGTCATTGAAAGCTCGAACAAGTCCGAAAACCAGCCATATCGGAACAGTAACAGCGGAGTTGTGGCCCTTGATTTAGTTAAAAATGCTATATTTTGCCTCGTTAAGATGATAGGCCTTCATTTTTCATCCTATCTTTACCAAACTTTACCACATTGTTAATATCAATGATAGGTCGGACAACTTCGAATCCAGCCAGATCGGACCAGTAACAGTGGAGTTATGGTCCTTGATTTAGTTAAAAATGCTCTATTGCTATATTTTTCCTCCTTAAGACGAAAGGGCCTTAACTTTTCATTCTACCTTTACCAAACTTTACCACATTGTTAATATCAATGAAAGCTCGGACAAGTTCGAAAACCAGCCATATCGGAATAGTAACAGCGGAGTTATGGCCCTTGATTTAGTTAAAAATGCTATATTTTGTGTTGTTAAGATGATAGGCCCTTCATTTTTCATCCGATCTTTACCAAACTTTATTAGATTGTTAATGTCAATGAAAGCTCGGTCAAGTTGAAAACCAGCCAGATCGGACCAGTAACAGCGGAGTTATGGCCCTTGATTTTGTTAAGAATACTATAATTTGCCTCGTCATAGGATAGGGCCTTCATTTTGCATCTGATCTTTGCCAAACTTTACCAGATTTTATGACTCTCTTTTTTTAATTTTTTTTTTAATTTTTTTATTTTTGTTTAAATTATTTATTTTTTTTGAATTTTTTTTTTCAGCTCTATGTTGGACTAGTCGGACCAGTAACAGAGAAGTTATGGCTCTTGATTTAGTTAAAAATGCTATATTTTGCCTCGTTAATATGGTAGGGCCTTCATTTTTCATCTGATCTTTACCAAACTTTACCAGATTCTTTAGTTATGGCCCTTGATTTAGTCAAAAAGCTTTTTTTTGCCCGTAACTTTCAAAAAACCACAAATGGCAGTCACTCGCTTCATTGATGTTATAAGAGCCATGTTAGCCAGTAGAGCGTCCACAGGCCCGCTTGGGCCTCTTGTTTAATAATTTTGCCAGCTTGTGATTGCGATTTGGACTCGGAATTCCGTTTTGAAATAAGCGCATTTTTTTGATGCAACTTAGACTGTTCATGCTTTACAATACTGTCAATCTTGTAAGAAGGACACCTAACAATAAAGTTTTGCGACCGGTCCTTTCCAAATTCTGAACAAAATGCACAAGTCCTACCACTTCCACTGTCCGTCAGCCACGGCTTAATATTCTCCCATTCCTTGTTGTACCGTCGTGACCGTTTATTTTGTTCGTACCCTTGTGAATACTTGCGCTTGTCAATTTTTTCCTTGGGTTTATCTTGGGGTTTTGAAGTCCCCTCAATAAAACGCCACATTATTGTTTTGAGCTTACGAAGCAAAAACAATCGGCGCAGCCATTACTATTACTGGAGCGAAAAGTACCGAAAATACACTGCAGAAACGAAAATAACCCAAAGTGACGAAAACGGTTTGATTTAAATATTTTTTGTCGCCACCTGGGCACGTGAAAGTCGTAATTTAGTCGCCCAGGCCGTTTTTTACTCGCCATGGGTGACGGGGGGGGGGCGAGTGCTAATTTGTGCCTCTGTATTGAACAGTGAACATATTTTATGAACAGTGAGTGTAAATAATGAACAGTGATTTAAAGAACATTCAGATTTGATATAATGTACATTACACAGTTGGAGTAATAATTTTCAGTAAAGTAATACTTTTTCATCTCTTTATTATCTAAGAGTGCCATCCCAGTGACTGTTTACATCACTTGGATTTTATTGTATATATGATAATGTAAATGTTTATGAAAAACAACAACAAAAGAATATATATAACATATACAGTTATTGAGGAAAGCTGATCTCAAATATACATTTGTTTCACCTTTCTCTTTAAAAATAAATTGTCCCAGAGACACCCACTTGGCTTGAAATTGGCTCCTAGCCAAGTTATCAAATTATTTGGCACACCCGTAATATTTGAATGGTCAAATTGATAATTTTTAGCTCGACAGGCCAAAAGCCAGCAGATTCGGCTAGCAGAGCTTATGGGATGCCGAGTTGTCCATCGTCCGTCCGTCGTCCGTTGTTAACTTTTGTCTCGTTAAGACGATGGGGCCTTCATTTTACATCCAATCTTTATCAAACTTTAACAGGTTGTTAATATCAATGAAAGCTCGGATGAGTTTGAAAACCAGCCAGATCGGCCAAGTAACAGCGGAGTTGTGGCCCTTGATTTAGTTAAAAATGCTATATTGCTATATTTGCCTCGTTAAGACGATAGGGCCTTCATTTTTCAACCTATCTTTATCAAACTTTACCACATTGTTAATATCAATGAAAGCTCGGACAAGTTCGAAAACCAGCCAGATCAGACCAGTAACACCAGAGTTATGGTCCTTGATTAGTTAAAAATGCTATATTGCTTTATTTTGCCTCGTTAAGATGATAGGGCTTTCATTTTTCATCCTATCTTTACCAAATTTACCACATTGTTAATATCAATAAAAGCTCGGACAAGTTCGAAAACCAGCCATATCGGACTAGTAACAGCTGAGTTATGGCCCTTGATTTAGCTAAAAATGCTATATTTTGCCTCGTTAAGACGCTAGGGGCTTCATTGTTCATCCGATCTTTACCAAACATTATCAGATTGTTAATATCAATGCAAGCTCGGACAAGTTCGAAAACCAGCCATATCGGAATAGTAACAGCGGAGTTATTGCCCTTGATTTAGTTAAAAATGCTATATTTTGCCTCGTTAAGACGATATGGGCTTCATTGTTCATCCGAGCTTTACCAAACTTTATCAGATTGTTAATGTCATTGAAAGCTCGGACAAGTCCGAAAACCAGCCATATCGGAACAGTAACAGCGGAGTTGTGGCCCTTGATTTAGTTAAAAATGCTATATTTTGCCTCGTTAAGATGATAGGGGTTTCATTGTTCATCCGATCTTTACCAAACTTTATCAGCTTGTAAATGTCATTGAAAGCTCGAACAAGTTTGAAAACCAGCCAATTCGAACCTTTAACAGCGGAGTTATGGCCCTTGATTTAGTTAAAAATGCTATATTTTGCCTCATTAAGACGATAGTTCATCCGATCTTTACCAAACTTTATCGATTGTTAATATCAATGAAAGCTCGGACAAGTTCGAAAACCAAGCATTGATAAGTAGCAGCTTAGTTATGGCCCTTGATTTAGTTCAAAACGCTATATTTTGCCTCATTAAGATGAGAGGGCCTTTATTTTTCATCCGATCGTTACCAAACTTTTTTTTTTGTTATTCTTTTTTTAATTATTCGTTTAAATTACTATTATTTTATTATTTTTTTTATTTATTATTTTTTATTTTTTTTATTTTTTTAATATTAAATTTATTTATTTATTTTTTTTTTTTATATATATATATATATATATATTTTTTTTGAATATTTTTTTTTTTGAATTTTTATTTTTTCTGTTATTTTTTTATTTTTATTTTTTTTATTATTTTTTTTTAGCTCTATGTTGGAACAGTCGGACCAGTATAACAGAGGAGTTGTGGCTGTTGATTTAGTTAAAATGCTATAATTTGCCTCGTTAATACGTTAGGGCCTTCATTCTTTAGTTATGGCCCTTGATTTAGTTCAAAAGCTGTTTTTTGCCTGAAACTTCCAAAAAAACGTTAATGGCAGTCACTTGCTTCATTGATGTTATAAGAGCCATGTTAGCCAGTAGAGCGTCCACAGGCCCTCTTGGGCCTCTTGTTTTAAGAATTTATCCAAATTTCTTCTCGTCCTGCATCAATGAGAATTCATCATGGCGAGTGGACAAGTAGATTTTTCAAGCCCTGCATACCTAACAGTGCTATCATTATTCAGTTCTAAGATGGTCAAGTTTTCTATCCCCGTGTGGTTCTCGGAAGCCCCGTTTGGACACGGGGCAAAGAATAAGGCCACTGCAGATCCCTTTGGAGGGATAGGCAGAGGGGTAGAATCCCCCAAATTCATGTTCATTTTATCATTTTTTGTTCATGTTCATTAAAGGTCTTCATCATGATCCTGCATTGTTTCAGGTGCTATCTCGCTCGCATCAAAAGAGCAGTGGCAGAAAAGCAATAACGTGGCTCCAGCGTAAATGGAGTTCCTACGATAGAATTTGCAGCAACTCTGCAGTTCAGGGTGAGAAGGTTCTAGGCACATTTTCCATATTTTATCTCGATGTACATGGAAGATGAGCCTGGCATGTTCATTCCTTTTAGGCGCCATATAACCTTTTCATGTGTTGGTGCGCCTTAAAACCCAATTCAATTCTATTGAAATGATTTATTTTGTGGGTTTTATTACTGCAGCAACTAGTTTTATTATGATCCCTGCATTGTTTCAGGTACTATCTCGCTCGCATCAAAAGAGCAGTGGCAGAAAAGCAATAACGTGGCTCCAGCCCTTTACCCACTAAATATATATAATGGACTGTTGTTTCTTTGAATTAAGACCATTCTATTTATATGACAAAGGGGTGTTTGTGGAAAATGACTGATCAGCAGCCAGACATTGTACCATGATCACTGCAATCTGGGCTTACAATGGACACAAAGGCTATTGTAGTCATGCTTGGCGGGTTAAGATTTAAGATAAAATCATTTTTCAAGTTATTTAACAAAAAGTAAGAGGAATGAACTCTTACTCTGTGTCTAAGGGAAATCATTTTGTTCTTAAAAATAACTTCTTTCAGTTATTTCAAAAAATAACTTAAACAAGTTACACGCCTGGCTGATAATTGTCATGCAGAGCATCTCAGTGATCTCTACAGATACAATACATTGCAATTTTTTTACTGTCAAGTTTAAAATAGCTAAATTAAGCCTCGCCGGTAACCATATTAATTAATTACCTACTCTGAGTCTTTTATTTTATATTTTCAGTGTAATTCTTTAGCAGTTTTATAGCTCATTTAGTGTTTGTTTTAGCTTGACTGATCAGAGATCAGCAGAGCTTATGCCGTGGTGCGGCGTCCGTCGTCCGTCTGTCTGTCCGAGTTTACAGGAGGGCCTTGTGTGTCGAAGTAACAGCGGAGTTATGGCCCTTGATTTACTTCAAAATGATATATTTTGCCTCTTTAAGACGATAGGGCCTTCATTTTTCATCCGATCTTTACCAAACTTCATCAGATTGTTATTGTCTATGAAAGCTTGGTCAAGTTTGAAAACCAATCAGATCGGACCAGTAACACGGAGTTATGGCCCTTGATTTTGTTAAAAATGCTATAATTTGCCTCGTCATACGATAGGGCCTTCATTTTGCATCTGATCTTTGCCAAACTTTACCAGATTTTAAGACTGTCTTTTTTATAAAATTTTATTAATTTTATTTTAATAAAAAAAAATAAAAAAAAATTAATTTATTTTTTTATTTTTTTTTTTATTTTTTATTTATTTTTTTAATTATATTTATTATTTTTTTAATATTTTTTTTTTTTTGAAATTATTCCTTTTTTTTCATTTTTTTTTTTTTTAGCTAATGATGGACCAGTCGGACCAGTAACAGAGGAGTTATGGCTCTTGATTTAGTTCAAAATGCTATATTTTGCCTCGTTAATACGGTATGGCCTTCATTTGTCATCTGATCTTTACAAACATTACTAGATTCTATTGCCCTTGATTTATTTAAAAAGCTGTTTTTGCCCGAAACTTTCAAAAAACGTTAACGGCAATCACTTGCTTCATTGATGTTATAAGAGCCGTGTTAGCCAGTAGAGCGTCCACAGGCCCTCTTGGGCCTCTTGTTATGAAATTTCATTCATAGAAGAAGTGGGACAAATTAAAAAATACCCATACCAGACTAGACACAGCAGACTTAATGCCCATGATCTAAGGCCATCCTATCCCAGTTGTTTTTTGCAATGTTTTAAAAAAACAATGATGGGAAATTTATGTCGACAACCCTTGATATAAGAGCCATTTTAGCCAGTAGAGCATCCACAGGCCCTCTTGGGCCTCTTGTTTTGTGTATAAAGTATACTGTGTGACTTTTTTTTCTTGTGTGACTGACACACAAGCAAGTATGTCTCTATGCGCTGTAAATAGTCTAATTCTTCATTTAAAGCAATAAAAAAGTGCAGTCACACAAGGGAGAGGGAGCTTGTGTGACTAAAATGTGTCCAAATGGTAACACGACACACAAAATGTAAAAAACAGTCACACAAGATACGAACGTACACACAAAAAACCACCAACAAAAGTTTTGAGTCACACAAAGCCTGATTTTGTGTACGTCCGTCTGTCCGTAAACTTTTTTTTGTAGCGACTACTCCTCTGAAACTGCTGAATGGATTTTCAGGAAACTTTACAGAAATGTTGCCCATGAAGTCTAGTTGATCCTAGCAAAAATGCATTATGATGTGAAATCCAAGATGGCCACCAGATCTAAAAATAGGTTTTTAAAAAACAAATTTGTAGCGACTACTTCTTGAAAACTATATGAGATATTGATATGGAACTTTTTCTAAAATGATCAGCATGACATGATGGTTATCAACATTATTTTGATTCAATGTTAAACATGGCTGCCAGCGGCCATCTTTGTTTACATAGAGTTATATAATGAAAACTTGTAGCGACTACTCCTTTGAAACTACTTGGCGAATTTCATGAAACTTCACAGAATGTTGCTCTTGATGTCTAATTGATCCTAGCCAAATTTCAGGTCGGCCGGAATTCAAGATGGCCGCCACGGCTAAAATAAATCTTCAAATACAAGTTGTAGCGGACTACTTCTTGAAAACTATAAGTGATATTGATATGGACTTTTTCTAAAATGATCAGCATGATATGATGTTGGTCCTTGTCAAATTTGTTTTGATTCAAATTAAACATGGCTGCCAGCGGCCATCTTTGTTTATATAGAGTTATATAGCAAAAATGTGTAGCGACAACTCCTTTGAAACTACTTGGCGGATTTTCATGAACTTTACAGGAATGTTGCTCTTAATGTCTAATTGATCCTAGCAATATTCAGGTCGGCCAGAAAATTTAAGATGGCCGCCACAGCTAAAAATAGATTTTTAAAAAAGAAGTTTGTAGCGACCTACGTCTTGGAAACTATAAGTGTATTTATATGGACTTTTGTAAAATGATCAGCATGACATGATGCTTATCAGAGTCAAACATTATTTGATTCGACGTTAAACATGGCTGCCAGTGGCCATCTTTGTTTACAGAGAGTTATATGATGAAAACTTGTAGCGACTACTCTCTGAAACTACTTGACGGATTTTCATGAAACTTCACAGGAATATTGCTATTGATGTCTAATTGATCCTAGCAAAATTTCAGTCGGCCGAAATTCAAGATGGCCGCCACTGCTAAAAAAAATTTCAAATACAAGTTGTAGCGACTACTTCTTCAAAAAGTGATATTGATATGGGACTTTTTCTAAATGATCAGCATGATATGATGTTGGTCCTTGTCAAAAATTGTTTTGATTCAACGTTAAACATGGCTGCCAGCGGCCATCTTTGTTTACATAGAGTTATATAGTAAAATCTTGTAGCGACTACTCCTTTGAAACTACTTGGCGGATTTTCATGAAACTTCAAAGGAATGTTGCTCTTGATGTCTAATTGATCCTAGCAAAATTTCAGGTCGGCCGGAAATTCAAGATTGCCGCCACGGCTAAAAATAATTTTTCAAAAAACAAGTCTGTAGCGACTACTTCCTGAAATCAAAATCAATCAGTAGAGCTTCAAGGTCATTGACCTCTTGTTTATCAATTAAATACAGAAAAATGTATAAATTTGAACAATTCTAAAAAAAAAAAAATACTTCTGACATGTATACATTCTCTTAAGACCTGTAGTATAATTTCATTACACTCACCTAAAAGTAAAAGTATCTTTTTCGCCCTTCTTCTGTTAAACTGTAATAAAAAAAATTCATTCTAGAACTTTGAGAAAAAAAATACTTTTTTGCCATTTTTCAGTACGACATATATGTAAGGGGGAAAAAAAATGCATGTCATGTTTAAATTCTGAAAGAAAAAAAAGTCTCGCACATTTTGTGGAAAAAATGTCCCTGTAGATGCATTCTGTAAATTGTTCAGACCAAATTAACTAATATATAATTTTATTATATGGCGTGTGTTTTTATCATTAGCAGGTTCTGTAACCAGCCCATTGACCAGGGGAGATGTCGACCACTTTGGTATTAACACAAACTCAAGATGTGCGACTTAATGGGTAAGATCAGCTTCAGTTCATGCCCAAGATTTGTAACTGACATATTATGAAGAGAGAGTTGTACATAAAATAGAAAAAAATAAAAAATAATTAGCCTTATAAAAAGTTTAAATAAAACCAAGATGAATGGTTATTTATATATTAAACAAGATAAAAAAAAAAAAAATAGAATATAAGATAATTGAAATACTGATAAGCACGTGTATAGGGCTGTCATTGATGGGGTGTACATGAACCATATCATGGTCATTTATATATTAAACAAGATAACAAAAAACAATTTTAGAATATAAGATAACTGAAATGCATGTGTATAGGGCTGTCATTGATTTGGTGTACATGAAGCGTATCAACCATATCGTTATATTGAAGGGAAGATTGACTGAAATGTTTACGGCTGTACTTGCTCACATATTTTAAGCATTTCATATGTTAAAACATGTATGTATATTGCTTAAATTACAATTTATTTGCTTGTGTCAGCAAGAAAATAGCAGTTTCATTCAAGTTAGAATTTTTTTGTTTTTTTTAAACCATTAATTCGCTATGTACATAGATTTAAAAAAACAACAGAAAAGAAACTTACAAGACAATGGATACAGACCATGCCTACACACCTTTCAGACAAAACCACTTCACAGTACACCTATTACCAGTTTAAATGAAAGTTTTCGCGAGGAAACCCCAAAACAAAACGACGCTTATTTTCGTTGTGATTTTTTTCTATTTGAATCAATTTCTGAAAAATGTATCAATTTATCGTCTGAAAAGAATCGATGATACATCTATATCGTTTATATCAATGACAGCCCTATGTGTGTATATATTGTTGATATTCTTATGTGTTAGAGACACAATTAATGCGCATTTCTTGTACTTCAGAGAGTCGTATGATGCCCCAGAACAGCCATCTAGAGAAGCCCAACTGTACGAATTTGATAACTGTTCCAAAGGTCTAGGTGAGCATAATTAAAGAAACCTACCCTCCAAATAGCGTCATATTACGCTACAAAACTCTATTCAGGTCATATAATAATGTATATGTGCCAATTAAAACTATATAATTGTGCACAGACTCTTAAAATACCTGTGATTGAATTATGAGTTGGTAACTCTTAATTTGACGCTCAAGTTGTTGAGTTTGGCCTGGATGGTTAAATCTATTCATATAATGTCTTCAGAGTTTGGATTCTCAAAATATGTCAGTATATATATAGTATATATATATAATTGGCAATTGTGATATATCAGTATTAGTTTCAAAACGCAATATTATTTAAAAACAAAGCATCTCTTCAGATGCTTGTTTAATAAAGTTTAAACTTGATAGAGGATTATATATATAGAGAATATTATGTCAGTGCCTTTTACTATCAAGTTTATTAGGCGAGGCTTAGAAAACGTTTTCGTGCTGAGCCTAATAAACTTGATAGTAAAAGGCACTGACATAATATTCTATTTATCATGTAGATTATCCACATTTTCTGTATGAATTACTATTATAAATTACCTATTTCTCAGAATGTTACGCTTATCGAGGACGCCGCCATGTTTTGTTTTTTTGTTTGTTTTTGACGTCAGGCAAAGCTACGTGAATGCCTTCAGATAACGTTACATACAGTAAACGCCGAGGGATTACGCATTGCCTAATAAAGCAAAATTTATTAGGTAACCCCTTTATTAGACAGAAAAGTGCATATCTGCATGATAAAAATCATTATAAGACGAGTCATTACCTTGAAAACTAGCTCAGTATGATGACATTATTCCCCCCACAATTGAATTGCTGTCTATTAACGGCATATCACAGTAATTTTTTTTGGCATTTTTTATAGCCATTATTGGGCTATATTTACAATAACAAAACATCATTTTTTCCCAATTTTGAGGAAAAAATTTCCAATCGAAAGAAACATAAAAAAAAGCATTAGACTAAGTGAAACAAGTACTGAGAAAAAATACTTTTTAATGCCTCTGTTGACCTTGGTGTACTGTAAACAGTATTAAAGATAAATTTATTAAATTAATGTTTTACAGTATTTTTTCCCAATTTGTGATCTATCGCACTTAAATTCCCAATTATTATGGTATGGGTTATGTTCCCAAAGTATAGAGAGAAAAACACTTGATACATTTTCTTAGGTTATTTCGAGCCAGCCCAATGAGAGTGGAAGGACATCTGGAATCCATTACCTGGTCCCAGTATTAACTTTCATACCCCATCCAACCCCATGTCCAAGAACAAAAACGGGGTTGACTGGGGTAGGAAATAAAACTGAATTTCGGCTTAAAAAGTTGGAATATTGTAAAATTAAAACATTCAATATGTACTTTTAAACAGGTTATCACATTTTGTCAGTAAAAGTGTTTTTAAACATATTTTATTGTCGAAATATCCGTTATAAAATCCTGTTTATATAAACTTTCCCATTGTGTAATGAAATTAAGGTGGGACCCCGTAATGCCGAGGGCTTTTTTCAAGAAAATTGGGGAAAATGAAGCACAAGACAATTGGGGGGAAAAAATACCGTGAATTTTGCTGTTTAGGAGAACGTTTTTTAAGGGGAAAATTTCATTAAAATGTATGTTTTATGTGTTATATCAATCGGGTTTCAGAATTTTTTTTAATATACTACAAACTATTTAAAGAATGCCACTATCATTATTTTTTTATATTTTTTTTCAATTTTTAGCTCTACTGATCAGAGATCAGCAGAGCTTATGCCGTGGTGCGGCGTCCGTCGTCCGTCCGTCCGTCTGTCCGTCCGTAAACTTTTATTTGAAGCGACTACTTCTCTGAAACTACTGGATGGATAATCATGAAACTTTACAGAAATGTTGCCAATGAAGTCTAGTTGATCCTAGCGAAAATTCATGTTGATGTGAAATCCAAGATGGCCGCAAAATCTAAAAATAGGTTTTTAAAAAACAAGTTTGTAGCGACTACTTCTTGAAAACTCTAAGGGATATTGATATGGGACTTTTTCTAAAATGATCATCATGACATGATGTTGGTCCTTATCGAAAATCGTTTGGATTCGACGTTAAACATGGCTGCCAGCGGCCATCTTTGTTTAGATAGAGTTATATAATGAAAACTTGTAGCAACTACTCCTCTGAAACTACTTGACGGATTTTCATGAAACTTAACAGGAATGTTGCTCTTGATGTCTTATTGATCCTAGCAAAATTTCAGGTCGGCCGGAAATTCAAGATGGCCACCACGGCTAAAAATAGATTTAAAAAAAATAAGATTGTAGCGCCTACTTCTTGAAAACTATAAGAGATATTGATATGGGACTTTTTCTAAAATGATCAGCATGACATGATGGTTATCCGAGTCTAACATTGTTTTTATTCGATGTTAAACATGGCTGCCAGTGGCCATCTTTGTTTACATAGAGTTATATAATGAAAACTTGTAGCGACTACTCCTCTGAAACTACTTGACGGATTTTCATGAAACTTAACACGAATGTTGCTCTTGATGTCTTATTGATCCTAGCAAAATTTCAGGTCGGCCGGAAATTCAAGATGACCGCCATGGCTAAAAATAGATTTTCAAAATACAACTTTGTAGCGACTACTTCTTGAAAACTATAAGTGATATTGATATGTCACTTTTTCTAAAATGATCAGCATGACATGATGTTGGTCCTTGTCAAAAATTGTTTTGATTCAATGTTAAACATGGCTGTCAGTGGCCATCTTTGTTAGATAGAGTTATATAATGAAAACTTGTAGCGACTACTCCTCTGAAACTACTTGACGGATTTTCATGAAACTTCACAGGAATGTTGCTCTTGATGTCTAATTGATCCTAGCAAAATTTCAGATCGGGCAGAAATTCAAGATGGCCGCCACAGCTAAAAATAGATTAAAAAAAATAAGTTTGTAGCGACTACTTCTTGAAAACTATAAGTGATATTGATATGGGACTTTTTCTAAACTGATCAGCATGACATGACGGTTATTCGAGACAAACATTATTTTTAGTCTACGTTAAACATGGCTGCCAGTGGCCATCTTTGTTTACATAGAGTTATATAATGAAAACTTGTAGCAACTACCCCTCTGAAACTACTTGACGGATTTTTATCAAACTTCACACGAATGTTGCTCTTGATGTCTTATTGATCTTAACAAAATTTCAGGTCGGCCGGAAATTCAGGATGGCCGCCATGGCTAAAAATAGATTTTTAAAAAATTAGTTTTGTAGCGACTACTTCTTGAAAACTATATGAGATATTGATATGGAACTTTTTCTAAAATGATCAGCATGACATGATGGTTATCAACATTATTTTGATTCAATGTTAAACATGGCTGTCAGCGGCCATCTTTGTTTACATAGATTTATATAATGAAAACTTGTAGCGACTACTCCTCTGAAACTACTTGACGGATTTTCATTAAACTTCACAGGAATGTTGCTCTTGATGTCTAATTGATCCTAGCAAAATTTCAGGTCGGCCGGAAATTCAAGATGGCCGCCACGGCTAAAAATAGATTTTCAAAAATCAAGTTTGTAGTCACTACTTCCTGAAATCAAAATCAATCAGTAGAGCTTCAAGGTCATTGACCTCTTGTTTTTTAAGGATTGGGATTTTTTTTAATGTCAAAAGTGTTACATATTTATATTTTATTTCTGTTATATGTTTGTAAGTAAAACTTTTAAAAGCAACAAAATGTGAACATTAGACAGAAATGGGTTAACCAATGTTGTCCGGTTGTTGAAAGTGTGGACCTATGAATGTATCAACTCTTATAATTAGCAGTCGTTAATGTAGTTAATTGTCCCGCTAACACGTCACTATTACATTTTATCGACAACTATACGATTGACATTTTATCGACAACTACAGATTGTTATACCATTGCAAAATTAAAGATTTCAATACAGATAACCATATAATGACAGCATACTGAGTAGTATCCAAAACAAGAAAAAGTAAGAACTAATTGTAAAACGATCGTCGTTTTTTTCTGTGTTGAGAAAAAAAGGTATATACAACATACTATCATATTGCCTTTTACTATGAAATATATTACACAAGGCTCTGTACATGTACTAGTATACAACTATCTACTTCTGCTGAAGTCAATGGTTAAAACTATTAATCCACGGGAATGACTTTTGACCCAAAGCAGTGAACTTATATTGACCTCGACTGCATCTCGGTCAATAGTTCACTGCTGAGGGTCAATAGTCATTCCCGAGGATGAATAGTTTTAACCGTTGACAGAAACAGAAGTTGATAGTTGTTTTACTATATTGAATCATAGAGAAAATGTGTCAATTTAAGTAATTTATTTTTAATATGGAAACAATGTTTTCTTTAACAATATGAATATAAACAAAATAAAGTAGTTTTTTCTGATCATATTTATCACAGATTTATTACTTGGTAAACTTGAACAAAGTTAAAGGGACATTGTCTTTAACTTTTAGCTCATTGAGCGCTTATGGTAAATAATTGACATCATTGCACCTCGCACAAAATCCTAGGAATTTCATTGGATTAGAGCGGTTACATGGTGACCCTCTGTTATTCTATAGTGGGTCAGTAGATTTCATAGAGGGTCACTAAAACAATATGGACTACAATTTTGATTCAAAGTTGAAATCATTTGCAAATAGTTCTTGAAATTGTTAGTAACAAACATAATAAGTAAATTTAATAATGTTCATGACGTCAAATTGCGCGAACGTCTCAATGGCGTTGACGCTGCATTATAATGGGTTAAATATCGGCGTTTGCCTCGCCCCCTATAAATCTGACTGACCCCTCATATTTCTGGAGGGGGTCAGTAACAAACCCAATAACTAATATTGGTAATACAGCGCTGGAATGTTCTGAAAGATACTATTGACTCGGTAAGAGAACTATTCACCCGAAAGAAAACTATTGACTCGCAAGTCTGATTTAAACCGGATTGGACACGTTCGAACACGTTTTCAAGTCAGTAGTTCATACTAATGACTTTCACGTGACAGCTTTTCAGCCAATAAAAACTACGTATATACATATAAAATGATATATAATAATGATAATTTTATCTGTTAAACAGAATGTGAGCTTGGCGTGAAAAGTTGCCATATATTTTTTCATGCATTTTATGAGGTCAGAAAGCGATACATACAATAAATGTTGAAGTATCTGTCTGCTTTTGCTTCATCATTCACTGCTGAATTTGATGCAACAACAAAACAATAGGTCAAACTTTTAACATGCTGAAAAGTGCATATCTGCATGATAAGTGTCGATAATGTTCTGAATTGTATTATTCATTATCATATTCAGGCATAAAAATCTGTGGTGGATGTAGTCTGGATGGTGAGGAACTGTATGGTGTATTCATAAAGAGAATCCTGCCTGGAGGGTTGGCTGATACTGAAGGTAGGTATTAATACTGCCTGGAGGGTTGGCTGATACTGAAGGTGGGTATTGATAAAGAGGATCCTGCCTGGAGGGTTGGCTGATACAGAAGGTAGGTATTCATACTGCCTGGAGGGTTGGCTGATATTGAAGGTGGGTATTGATCAAGAGGATCCTGCCTGGAGGGTTGGCTGATACAGAAGGTAGGTATTCATACTGCCTGGAGGGTTGGCTGATACTGAAGGTGGGTATTGATAAAGAGGATTCTGCCTGGAGGGTTGGCTGATACTGAAGGTGGGTATTGATAAAGAGGAACCTGCCTGGAGGGTTGGCTGATACTGAAGGTAGGTAACTTTATAATGAGAAACCTGCCTGGCGGGTTGGCTGATACTGAAGGTAGGTATTCATACTGCCTGGAGGGTTGGCTGATACAGAAGGTAGGTATTCATACTGCCTGGAGGGTTGGCTGATACTGAAGGTGGGTATTGATAAAGAGGAACCTGCCTGGAGGGTTGGCTGATGCTGAAGGTGGGTATTCATAAAGAGGATCCTGCCTGGAGGGTTGGCTGATACTGAAGGTGAGTATTCATAAAGAGGATCCTGCCTGGAGGGTTGGCTGATACAGAAGGTAGGTATTCATACTGCCTGGAGGGTTGACTGATACAGAAGGTGGGTAACTATTCATAAAGAGGATCCTGCCTGGAGGGTTGGCTGATACAGAAAGTGGGTAACTGTTCATAAAGAGGAACCTGCCTGGAGGGTTGGCTGATACTGAAGGTGACTATTCATAAAGAGGAACCTGCCCGGAGTGTAGGCTGATACTGAAGGTAACTATTCATAAAGAGGAATCTGCCTGGAGGGTTGGCTGATACTGAAGGTGACTATTCATAAAGAGGAACCTGCCCGGTGGGTTGGCTGATACTAAAGGTAACTATTCATAAAGAGGAACCTGCCTGGAGGAGGGTTGGCTGATACCGAAGGTTTTTCACAAAGGTTCTGTTTTTATTGTGTTGCCTGCATAGCATGGCAGACACTTAGGGATTACTTTGTCCATCGTCCGTCCACCCGTCGGACTTTAAGCTGCAACCTAACCTTGGCCATTACTTGAAAAGTATTTTACCTATGATCATGAAACTTCACACACATCTTCATCTTAACTCAAGAAATGTTGTTAAACATGTTCAATAACTCTGACTTCCATTTTGGAGTTATGCCCTGATTCGTACTACTTCAGCTTGCAACCTAACCAAGCTCATAACTGGCCATAACTTAAGAAGTATTTGACCTAATATGTTGAAATAAGCACATGACAGGCGACAGAAGTGTTTAGTGTGAGTTTGAGGTAATGTTGCACCTGTAACTGTGTTTCAGGAGGCCTTGAAAAGGGAGACCAGATATTGGAGGTTAATGGAGACAGTCTGGAAGGTGTTACAAATGAAAGGTAGACTAGTAGTTTTTATAAACTTATATATTCAGTAGTCCTAACTTTAAATATTACAAAAAATGGCATTAAAAAGTGCCATCATGGAAAATTCTTTATTTTTTCTATAACTTTTATGTGTATATTTCTATATTTCAAGACTGTTTCCATCCTGTTGCAGGCATGTGAATCCACCCATGTAAGATGGTGGTCTCTAATGTTTACATTTCTGTTTTACGGGGCTGCATCTATCCTGCGACAGACATGTGCATCCAACCATGTGGATATGGTCGTCTCTGTTGTTTACATTTGTTTGTTTCAGGGCTAAGTCAATCCTGCGAAAGGCGTATGTATCTACCCATCGTCTCTAATGTTTACATTTCTGTGTTACAGGCTATATCAATCCTGCGACAGGCATATGTATCCACCCATCATTTCTAATGCTTACATTTCTGTGTTACAGGCTGTATCCATCCTACGACAGGTGTATGTATCCAACCATCGTCTCTAATGTTTACATTTCTGTATACAGGGCTGTGTCAATCCTGTGACAGGCGTATATATCCACCCATCATTTCTAATGCTTACATTTCTGTGTTACAGGGCTGTGTCGATCCTGCGACAGGCGTATATATCCACCCATCATTTCTAATGTTTACATTTCTGTGTTACAGGGCTGTGTCGATCCTGCGACAGGCGTATGTATTCACCCATCATCTCTAATGTTTACATTTCTGTGTTACAGGGCTGTGTCGATCCTGCGACAGGCGTATCTAATGTTTACATTGTTGTGTTACATGGCTGTGTCGATCCTGCGACAGGCGTATGTATCCATCCATCATCTCTAATGTTTACATTTCTGTGTTACAGGGCTGTGTCGATCCTGCGACAGGCATGTGCAGCCAGCCATGTGGATATTGTCGTCTCTAGAGATGAGCAAGCCCTGTAAGTTTACACTTTACTAATAAATGTGGTGCCATAGCTCAGTGGTTAGCATGCTGGATAGAGTATCAAGGGTTTGGCAGTTTGATCCCCATCCTTCTATGAATCGATTTAATGAAATAGTTTTAAAGAATTTTCCACCTCGCTGTTCTTCGGATA
The DNA here is from genome assembly GCA_037043455.1 of Cyrtodaria siliqua. Lineage (NCBI taxonomy): Eukaryota > Metazoa > Mollusca > Bivalvia > Adapedonta > Hiatellidae > Cyrtodaria > Cyrtodaria siliqua. The sequence goes on along the minus strand of JAWPHD010007546.1, from coordinate 23,474 downwards.
AACCTTTTAACTGAATCTCCCACATAGAGTCCAAACATCTTACTATAAAATTGGGGCAGAAAAAAGAGCCACTATTTGTCAAAGCAGAGGGGTAAAATCCCCATGATTCATGGCTCCTGCGAAAAGTGGAGTGCCTACAATAGAGTTTGTATCCACTCTGCAGAGATAGCTGCCATAAGAGACTGCCATGTTGAATCAGTTAAATTGTATATAGAGGATCTTACATGAGTGACTGTGTATTATTGATTTTAATAAACGAGTTGGATGAAATGATAGGATACTCCTATCCTTTTATCCAACGAGATTATTAAAATCATTAAATACACTGTCACTAGCATAAGATTCTATTTATCACATAACACACATACTAGGTTATAGTTTCACTTTAATAACGTCAGTTTACCTTGTACATGGTTTTTACGAGAAATCATGACGTTGTTTTCATGACGTCAGGGGCGTTACACGGCCGTAACGCGTTTGCCAGGCAAATAATGCGGCACCTTAAACCAAATTTAGCATTACTAACATGCATTTTATAAAGTAAAATTTCAAAAACGATACAAATTTAAGTTGTCTGAACGTATTATATGATATACCATGCAAACAACTGGGACAAAATGTTTTTTACACACAGAGATTTCATTCAAATCTGTAATACACTAGTGTGTTACGAGAAATAAGTCATGGCTTTATTATACTCCCAGAAGCCATGTTATGTGTTAAAATCGCTAATCCAACTGATACAGAAAAGGGTTATCTCAGTTTACAGTCCCCACTGTGGTATTATGTATAATAATAGCAGATGAAATAATAATATATATTACAAATACTTTTTGTATTGCAGGAGAGAGTTTACCGAAGTTCTGGAACGAAGCAGTGGCTACAGCGTTCCCTGCACTCCCATACCCACAGATCCTCAACAGAAATGTAAGCTGTGTAGCAAACTTAGAATAATTGGCGTTTTAGGTTTCTCGGAACGAAAAACGTTATATTGAGAAATAAGTTTGCGGGTTAAAGTCTTGTTCGAAAAAGAAAGATGAGACGGTGATCAAACCCTCAATTCCTGATTTTGTTTTGGCAACACTGACATATCGCCACAAAATAGAAATATAACAATGAACAAAAAAAAAAAAAAAATCTTAAACTCACATTCCTGTTATATATAACTGTTAATATATACTGAAAGGAAAAAGAAACGCGACACGGGAATTTCTGCTATATATTGTATCCCAAGAAATCCCAAGATGTTTTGCAAAAAGAAAAGTTGCAGTTAGAGACAGGACACAACTGTGATGTTGTAGACATTTTAATCACACTACATGTTGTTACAAGAAATTCATAAATGTTGAAGTTCCTCTTTGAAAAATTGAGCCAGTTCAGTACTGTATTTAACATAAAGTGTTTGTAAAATTTTGCATCCTAAGTTTGCGCCATACGCGTACTCTGTCAATAATGAAACTTTGCAGGAATACTATTTGCTGTGTTATATGTTGTTTTAGTCTTTTTTTCCAAAAGGAAAGATCTTACATAGCCATGTACAATTCGATTAACACCAGCATATTGTACATACAATATATAGCGAGAATTCCCGTGTCGCGTATCTTTTTTTTTTCAGTATAGTAAACTGACAAAAGTACCAGTTAAGTTCTTTCTGCATATACCATAACGGAGTTACGGTGGTCTAGTGGTTAAGGCATCCGCCTCGTAATCTGGAGGTTGAATGTTCGAGTCCCGTCAGAGGCGTGCTTGTTACTTAAGAGAGACCGGTTGGTGAGCCGCCAGCTAGTTAAATAACGGTTACTGATTGCCAACCTGCCTGGTGCCTGGCATAAAAAAATAGGAATCGGGAAGTAATGATGTTCAAGACAAAGGTGTCTCATCAGTCAAAATTAACTGGCCCTTTCAATAGGGGTGACACTATAATAAAGAAACACTTTACTTTACTTTTTATACCAAGTATGTTATGGTTAAACATGTGTCCAAAATACTCGTCCAACACAATTCTAAAACGATGTAGTTCATCTCGTTTACAGCATTGAAATCCTCATTTATCTTAACAGCATTACAAACGTAATTATACATGTAGCTCATCTTTTACTGCAACCATGCAAACATAGATTGTCTTTTATAAGTGACTGTATTTTTGACTTCATAAACAAGTTGGAAAAATTGATAATATACGAGGCTGTGCCAAGTATCTTTTTATCCAATGAGTTTGTTAAAGTAAAAGATAAACGGTCACAAATGTAAGATTCTATTTCAGTATCACATAACACATCTATGACCTAATAGTTTCACTGTGTTGTTGTCAGTTTACCTTGTACACATCACAAATTTGTAAGAAAAATCATTGTTTGGTTGTTTACATGACGTCAGATGTGTTGCACATCTGTAACATGATCACAATACAAATAATGTGATACTTAACGTTACCTGATGTATTTTATAAAGTAAGATTACAAATACATTAAGAATTAACAATACAGTCTTTCTGAGCCGAGCGTATTGTCTGATATAGTAGATGTAACATGCAAATACTTGGTTCTAAATGTTTAACTTTATACAGATAAAGCGATTCGGTCCTCATTTGCATAGTTAACACACTAGTGAATTTTTATTACACTCCCATGTTATGTGATAAATATAATTCCTATTGTTTACAGTATTGCAAGATTCTGTAAGAAAAATATCGTCCTCATCATCAGCCTCCCACATAGAAGCTAGCGCGACCGCTTCTTCACAGAGAAGCCATGTCAACTCATTACCCAGCGATCAACAGGTGAGGCTTTCGATTATACACCAGTTAACTTCATTTACATATATTTACATTTCTACTGCACGAGCCTGCAATAAACTATTGCGTCTTGCGCCTCAATTCCCAGTGAACAGTATTCACTTTTGCGATGGTGTTAAAACAAACAAGTTGCAGTCAATTGGTGTGATGAACTTGTGTTTTTGTTTGATGTAACGTCTTGACGTCAGTTGCTATAAAAATGTTGGCAACGTCGCTATTTTAACAGTATATATAATTGAGCCGAAACACGCAAAAACGACCCTTCAGACAACATTTTGAAATGTTATGTTTTTTGATGTTTATAAAACACGGTGATTTTCTCTTTAAAAATCTGTGTATTTTATGTTGATATCTTAATTAAAAAATGATTTTATCTCAATTTGAAAATTAAATTTTTTGTTCTCACCATTAATTTTGATGTTGACGTCGGCGTCTTGGACGACGTCATAGATTAAATAACGACAAAAAACATAAACAATTACCATTTTATATAGCATCAACTATTTATATTAAGAAAAAAATTTCCCTAGGATATAATAATTAGGTAAAACACGGAAGTGACGAGAAATTTGATTAGTAATTAATTGATTACCGACCGACGCCATAAATTGTTACTTTATGACGTTGTGATCTAAACGTCTGAAGGGACGTTTTTCGTGTGTCGCGGTTCATATATATTGCATCCCAATTAGTGTGACAGTGGATATTGTCAATCTGAGGAAAATAATGACAACCGAGGCGAAGCCGAGGTTGCATTATTTTTCCGAAGTTGACAATATCCACTGTCACCGGCACTGGGATGCAATATTTATTTTATTATACCGAACAAAAAATGTTTTGATTAAAATTAAAATATGAGGGAAAAAATCCCAATATTTTTTTTTTTTTTTATTTATGTTTTTATACCAGTTTTGATTTAATGTAACACAAAACAAGATTACTATCCTTAATCTTTTTTTAGACATTATTTCAACATTTTAGCAATATAAACAACATATTTATCATTGACATGGATGTTGAAGTAAAATATTAGTTTAGTCCATTTTAACAATAATAAAACATTACAAAAATATTATACAATTATGGACTTTTCAGCTGTTATACATGATGTGATATGCACCAAAAAAATCATTATTGACCGAGGCGATAGCCGAGGTCAATAATGATTTTTTGGTACATATCAACATCATGTATAACAGCTGAAAAGTCCATAACTGTTTTATTATATAACCCTCAATTTACAATTATATAAAACAGGTCAATATCAAAAAAACAATTATATAAAACAGGTCAATATCAAAAAAACAGGTCAATATCAAAAAAACAGGTCAATATCGCTAGATATTTTTTCTAAAAAATTACTTTTTAGCCAATGAAAACGCGTCTATTTATAGGTTATATAATAACAACATTTATTTTAGCCGTATCACAGATCTTGAAGTTAAATAATAGTTTAGTCCAGTTTAACAATATAAACATTTAACAATATAAACAATTTAACAACATATGATCATTTTAACATATGAGGCGAAGCTGAGTTTAAGTTATGATTCAACTGTATTTTAATAAGCGTCTACCGATTTCCAATTCCGCAAAGAGTGTCATAATTGGAAAAACCCAAAACCTATTTTTATACTTCCTGTGACATCACAAACTTGTGATAGTAAAAATTGTTTACCGGTGAAAGTAAAAATTAAGGGTATGGGCAATTTATACAGGAGTGCAAACGTGAGGTATAATAATACGTATTACAGCTTTAAAACATTATTTTTGACACAAATGCAACTTATTTACATTATCTAAGTCTGAAAAACTGATAGAAAATGTATGTAAATATAAGGATTGAATTCGATATTTAGACGTGACACACTTTAAACAAGCCTAATGTTTTTCATACCCGTAGAAAGATCGAATCGAAAGGTCAATTTTTTTACGAGTTTTGAAAAAAATTACTTTATTTAAAGTTTATAGCGAGCACACAATTTAAACAAGCCTAACATACCTCATAGAAAGATCGAAATGTCAATTCGATATAAGTTAGCTTCACAGACTTCAAACAAACCTATTGTTTTTCATACCCCGTAGAGAGATTGAAATATCAATTTCAATCCTTATAATTATATGTATGCATTATATATATGAACTCAATGCTCAATCTTATTGCGCTGCCACATTGGACTACCTTGCTGTAGACAAAACAAAAAATGGTTACCGTAATTAACCGCACATCAACTTTTCCTTATATCACTGTATCACGTGGCAAGCTGGATTTTTCATAACTTGCATATTTGCAAATCATTAATATTTAATATTAGAATAGTTCAAAATTAATTAATTTTGCATTGTTTTATTTCTCATTGTTTACTATATTGCATTAATAATAAAACCTATTAAAAACTCCAATGTTATTACCTTCTACTTAATTATATGCAACAGGTTTAAAGTCAAAATAACTCTGACTTAAGTAATGAATGAATGGTGTTTTACGGCACATCGACACATAAATAGGTCATATTGTGCGCATAAACCGACGAATGATGTAGAAATTAAGTAGTAATTAAAAATTAATGTAAAGATAAAACTATTAAAAAATAAGTGATGATATGGTAGTAATATAAACTATATCTGTAAATCAACAAATGCCCGTCAACGGGTATATAAACAAGTAAATATATATAAGAACACATTATAATGGTTTATATAGTCCGATTTCTTTTAGGAAATCTAAAACAAGACTAAAATCTATAGTATCAAATAACTCTTTCTAAGTATTAACATTGTAGTATCTTTGCCGCATAAGATCAGTGTCTACACATACCAACAAGATGTGTTTGACCGTTAATGGTGCAAAGCAGTGTATACATTCTGTTAATTGCTCACCTTGTTATAAATATGAATGAGTATAACGTGTAAGTAAATCGTAATGCTTGATAAGAATTTCAAGATTGCCGTGTGTTCCTTCTAAGGTATAAACTAATCATTGTTTTACACCAAACTACCAAGTGATCTACTTGATAGAGATATGATTAAATCGCTGCTTGAAGAAACATTATTCTAGTGAGGGCTGTTCCATTAAAACATACATGGGACCCCAGGAAGGCACTTTTAAAATAGTACATCCACCCACAGATGCAAAATTTAGTTTCAATAACCAAATTTCAAAAAACAGGGTTCACCCATAGATGTTTATTTAATTGCTTTCCTGGTATCCCATGTATGTTTTAACTGAATATACCTGAATTTGATGTTTGGCTTACTTTACTTGGAATAAAATTGGTTAAGCATAAACCTAAATGTTATGCACTGGTAAAATGTTGGTAAAAAGTCTGTAAAATGTAAGTGAAAATGCAAAAAGTCTAAAATGTTGTTAAAATCCTTTGCATTATTAAAGGATTCCACATAAAATTTACTGAACTCGTTCAATAAATGTATGTGAAAAACACTAGAGCTGCCATTTCAGACCCAGGGATCACAAATCTATCCATTTCAGACTCAGGGATCACAAATCTATCCATTTCAGACTCAGGGATCACAAATCTCTTCCTCTCCATTTCAGACCCAGGGATCACAAATCTCTCCATTTCAGACCCAGGGATCACAAATCTATCCATTTCAGACTCAGGGATCACAAATCTCTTCCTCTCCATTTCAGACCCAGGGATCACAAATCTCTCTCATTTCAGACCCAGGGGTCACATATCTCTCCATTTCAGACTCAGGGATCACAAATCTCTCCCTCTCCATTTCAGACCCAGGGATCACAAATCTCTCCATTTCAGACCCAGGGGTCACAAATCTCCATTTCAGACTCAGGGGTCCCAAATCTCTCCCTCTCCATTTCAGACCCAGGGATCACAAATCTCTCATTTCAGACCCAGGGATCACAAATCTCTCAATTTCAGACCCAGGGATCACAAATCTCTCCATTTCAGACCCAGGGGTCACAAATCTCTCCATTTCAGACCCACTCCCATTTCAGACCCAGGGATCACAAAAATCTCTCCATTTCAGACCCAGGGATCACAAATCTCTCCAGCCGGTTCAAGTCAGAGCCCCAATTCACAGGTACAACACCAGCCCATTTTGAATGGTGGTACGACACCTCTACAGGAGCCAGTTTTAAATGGTGGTGTGACACCTACAGTACCGTGGAGAGGTCTCATACCCAGCATGGCTTCTACGCCACATAACAGAGGTAGGATTAGTTCTTTACTATTTCTATTTTTAACCCTTAACCTGCTACATATATATATATATATAATGGACTGTTCTTTCTTTAAATTAAGACCATTCCATTTATGTGACAAAGGTGTGTTTTGGGGGAAATGACAGATCAGCAGCCGGATAATGTAAACCCTGATCAGCCTGCGAGTTATGAGTTATGGCTGACATGGGTTTGCAATAGACGCAAATGCTATTATAGTCGTGCTTAGCGATACTTATTTAGCATGTATTTTATAAAGTAAGATTTCAAATAATGATAAATATTAAGGTGTATGAACGTATTCTAATACACCCGCACTATATAGTCTAGTTTAAAATATCTCGTTATATTGAACGATAAATCACTGTAATTTTTGCAACGTTAGGAGAATAAGCATTGCGCATTGCGCATTCCGCATTGTAACGTATGCAACGTTAGGAGAGCAAGCAAAGCAATGCGAAAGATTTCAGATGTGTGCGTTATTTTCACATTTTAGGGGTATTAGAATAGAAATAGAACATCGTTTACGGTGAATTATCTATAATATATCACGGTTTGTCGTTCAATTGTAAACAATAATTTCACTTGCCCTTCGAGCTCGTGAAATTATTGTTTGCAATTGAACTCCAAACCGTGATATATTAAACGATAATTCACAGTAAACGATGTTCTATTTCTTAAATGTAACATGCAAACAATTCGGACTAAATTTTTTACTGTACAAAACACAGTGATTCGATACTCATTTGCATATAAACACTAGTGTATTACGATAAATAAGTCGCGTCTTTATTACACTCCTAGAAGCCATGTTATGTAATAAACCTTTATAAGAATGCTTTAAAATTTAGTAGCACGGTATAGTAAGACTAGTTTATACACAGACGGCGACATCACAGGACGCCACAATTTGGTCCATTTTCAGTATGATAGTGACTCAGAATCAGAATTAAATTTAAAATGCTAGGAGGGATGCAGGTTTTGTATTCCATTGTCAGGAAATAAATGTACTATTTATATATAATTGATGGTTATATAATCCAGTTACCTTATGTACTAATACTTTTCATGAACTTCAGGGTCCACAGGTACGGTCACATCAGGTAGTTCAGGCTCACGGTTCTCGAGCATGCCTCTTGTGGAACCTTCCCCCGTTGGGACCCATATTATGTCCCTGGCAAATGCCACAAACACTTCCAATGACTCAGTGTTTGCGCCGAACAGTACAAGCCGTCTGCCCACCTCCCGTAATATGTCACAGTGGAGGAAACTGTCCCTCGATCCATATGTCAGGCTCAAAGTGGAGAAGTTAAGTTCAGTAAGTATGTATAATAAATAAAGGAAATGATACAGTGTGAGTCAATATCCATCATAATGACAAAATCATCGAGTCGGTCTGGGAATTATTTAAAATTTTGTGATTTTAATGAGTCCTTTTTAGAAATGTGAGTATTTGACTCAAAAATCAAAGGTTAATCACTAAAACTAACACCTTGCTATATATGATGATGTAGGATTTTTTCAGATCTAAATAGATATTATTTAATGGCACAGAAGCTCTTTGAAAATGTTTGTACACAGCTTACATTGTAACAGTTATTAGTGGTTTTGTTTTATCAGCTCAGGTAGTCAAAGAACAATGGTTCGGTCAAGTTTGTGTGCCGTTGTGCTTTAGAGCTGCAGACCTCTGCCCGCTTGGGTTCCAGCCCTGGTGGTGGCATGTCAGATGGGAATTGTCATCCTACAGCTCATCTCCCTCTGAGGTTACTGTCCCAATATGACCTAAATATTAGGCTTAAATGGGACATAAGCAAGCCCATTCCATTTCATTTTATAATTTCTGGTTGTCATAAATTTTGTGACAATTAGATTAAATGGGTGTTCAAGTCATATCCAAACTGTTAAATTACTGACTTCAAAAGTGTGCTGCTAATCCTTTGATTACATAAATTATAGTCAAATTTATAGGAAAAAAACAGTAACCTTACTGTCGCGTGATAAACAAATTGGGTTTTTTGTCTAAATATTTACCGTAAAGTGGAAATTGACACAAAATGTCAAAAGAAGCTATAGATATTTTGTCTCATTTTTCAAATACGATTGTTACTAACTTATTAATTGGCACTTATACTCGACATCCCACTGCAGGGAAATGATAAGAATGGACTAGTTAGGTTATTGCTGAAGTTATGTTTGATCTTATTTCAGTATGATTTACCAAGTTAATTTTATTTTTTTTTATTTTGATTAGGCCCCTATCTGAAGAAGAAAAAGTTGTGGTCGCATATTGATCATAAAAACGGTATTTTGGCATGAAATTAGGTGGTCGTTGGTCGCGTTAGACAGGTGGTCGCTTATTGCAGTATAAATTAATAGCAAATATCTTCGGGAGGACCTCAAAATGGTCACTTACAGCAGGTGGGCGCTTAAAACAGGTGATCGTACGACCAGGTTTGACTGTATTATATTTATGTGCTGCTTCGTTTCAGGCATTGAGATATCTCGGTTTAGAGCCGACATTGGAACAAGAAGTGGAGATGAGATCCAAACTTAACATCGATTCTTCCGGTACTGTTAATTATGGAGGTATGTGTCATTCTTAATTGTATAACAACAGTTACATTTCTTTGTATTGAAAAAGAGTTAACTTAACACTCGGCAATCTTGATTTTTAAAACAAATTTTGGCCAATAATACGCTTTTTCAGTACTAATTTTAAAAGTTCCTAAAATGGTTCAAAATATATTATTTTTTGTATATTTATAATAGTTTAGTTTAATGCATCCATGCTATTACTAAAACCCTTAATAACCAAAAAAGTTCTTTCATGTTCTTCCATGGATATCTACAGTTTATAACTTTAAAGTAAAATTTAAATTGAAGAAATAAATTAACAGCAAACTAGGTGGCTCCACAGTGTAATGGTTAGCACGACCACTTAGTGATCCAGAGATTTGCCGTGTGTCGTTTTTGACTTTATCATTTTATCATGAATTGGAAAAAATTTCAAATGTAAAATTCTTCTAGAAAAACCTGATATACTTACACTCTTCAATCCAAAATGGGCATTAAAGTGTAAGATGCCATTAATATTAAAACCATTAAAAGTGTCATAATAATGGGGTCCTTAATATTCAGTAATGACCATTATTTAAAGTAATGGCTTTAAAATATTAATATTAGCCATTAAAAGTGCCATAAATAATGGGGCTATTTATATGAAATATATAGTAACAACTTCCATTAAAAACTACATTATTAATGGAAATTTTAATGGCATTGTGGTCATGGATAAGTAATGGCCATTTAATGGGCATCATTTCCAGTAGTGTTAAGAGGTGCCGAAATTCGTCCTCTTGCCAATTGCAAAAACCTCATATTTTCCCAATTCTGGGTAAAAAAAATCCCTTTTTTTTTTTGGAAAGTGACAGACTTTCCATTGTTTGTATGTTAAAATCATTGCTTAATTCAGTACTTGATAAATATAATACCTAAAGCATGCATTTTAATAAAAGTTTTCTCTTAAAACAACCTTTCACTAAAAAATGAGTTTTTTCCAATTTTGACATCTCGCGCTTCTTTTTCCTAAAATCAGCAAGTCTAGGCCTTTTCCCAATTTTCTCGCAAAAAGCCCTGCGTTTGTTAAATCAGATTAATAACCCTAATATTTCTCGTTTTATAGACGTATGGATGAAGTGTTCAGCCACTTAGGAATACTAATTGTATAGTTGACTTTTTTTTTCTCCATATAAATCATTTTAAATGAATATATTTTTTATAATTTCAGATTTTGTAGAAGTAGTTCGAAATATGTTCAAGCTAGAATTAGAGGAGAAAAATATAGGAGCAGGTGCTATGATGTTTGCTGCCAGTGACTTGACAGAGCTGGTCGATCCACCTGCCTTTAGGTCGGAGGTTAGTAATCTGTCTGTTTACTGCCAGTGATCTGAGCTGGTTGACCCACCTGCCTTTAGGTCAGAGATTAGTAATACTGTCTGTTTGCTGCCAGTGATCTGAGCTGGTTGACTCACCAGCCTTTAAGTCAGAGGTTAGTAATACTGTATGTTTGCTGCCAGTGATCTGAGCTGGTTGACTCACCAGCCTTTAGGTCAGAGGTTAGTAATACTGTCTGCTTGATGCCAGTGATCTGACTGAGCTGGTTGATCCCCCAGCCTTTAGGTCAGAGGTTAGTAATACTGTCTGCTTGCTGCCAGTGATCTGACTGAGCTGGTTGACCCACCAGCCTTTAGGTCAGAGGTTAGTAATACTGTCTGCTTGCTGCCACTGATCTGACTGAGCTAGTTGATCCCCCAGCCTTTAGGTCAGATGTTAGTAACACTGCATATTTGCCACCAGAGATCTGATAGAGCTGGTCGATCCCCTAGCTCTTAGGTCGGACGCTAGTAACACCGTTACAGAAGGACCCTCCTATATTAGTATATGTTTTCTGAGGCACATCATTTGACCCAGCATTCTATGTGGATCTTGTCTAATGTCTACAAGGAACTGGCTTATGGCATGTTTGAATATTGAGGTTGAGACCCCTGTTTATAAGTACCAACTTGGGACCCTGGATTTGTATCCCAGAAATATTGGACATGTAATGTGGAGGCTATTTGAAGTAATTATAAATATGGAATGTTCAATTGGTGACTTCATATCTTGAATGAATCTTGAAATGTTTATACATGTTATACATAATATATGACTGTAACAGTTGTATCGTTATGTAACCATGTGGTATTCTCTTAGCAGCTTCAGACAAATGTTGGTGCAAGGGGTGTCGGTCAACATCAGTTGGAGCAAGATCCTCTTTGTGTATTAATATAACTGTAACATTTGTATCATAATGTAACCCACGGTACTCTCTGTTCATCTTCAGACAAATGTTGGTGCTAGTGGTGTCAGTCAACATCAGCTGGAGCAGGACAACGAAGATCTGCGGCAGGAAAATATCAGGTTACAGGTATGCAGGTCATAATTATAATGATTCTGATTACTGTAACAAATTATTATTTAGTAGTCAAAATTTTAGCGCAGTGGACGATTTTCAATTGTTTCGGGCATATTACCAAGATGATGAATTAGCGCTCGGCCATAGAGTGCATTTTAATTTAGCACTCTCTATTGCTCCGCAGGTTGGTCATCATTGACGCGGCAGTCTCGATTGCTTTTATTTTTTAATCTTACCTTTAGACTAATGGCGTTTTCATTTCTGAGGGAACATATCTTACAAACTCGGCAAAACGAAACCCAAACTGTAATTAGCAATTCCCGCAAACTGCTACCTATACGGTGTTGGTGAGTTAATCCGATAATAACCACAGAAATTGCCAACCCTCATTCTATAAAAAGATATTTGTACAACCCGGTTTGTTCTATAAATAGATATATGTACAACCCGGCTTGTTCTATAAATAGATATATGTACAACCCGCCAGAATAACAGTACACAGATGACTAATTTATGTAATGTGCTAAAATTTTATACAATTTAAATGAGATATTACAACCTATTGTTAACTACGGTTTATATCGAACGAGTTCCGTTTTCGTTGAATTAGAAAAGATTAATATAACAAACTGCGAAAATGGATGAGTTTTGGGTAAGAAAATCATTCTTTTCAGCACACATTTTGAATAAGCGCACTGACAATGTCTGCTAATGGCGCTAAAATAAGATGTCCGCTAAATAAACATTTCTTACAGTAATATAAACATGTATACATTCAATAAATACTGAAAAGGGGATCCCTTGGAAGCAACAAACACAAACAAAAGAGGAAAGTAGCGGACTTGGTTTTATTGAGTTTGTGAGAGGTAATATAAGGTGCAATCGTGCCTTTCACACCTGCTAGCACCGGCTTAAGCAGTATTGTGCTTTAAAGTGACAAAGATTGGGGTTGATGATCCCAGAGCATAATTAAGTAATAACACTCAATAGTCTACTGATTTGTAGTCAGGGCACATTTTTAGTCACCACACAGCACTAAACAAACGCTAGTATGAATGTCAATATATACTGGAAAGGGGATCTTTTCAAGTTGAGGTTTCAGTTAAGGCTTTGAAGCTCATACCAAAACGTTTTTCAAAAAGTAAGGCTTTTTTGTGTACTTAATTTTGTTTGGCCTATTTTGAAATAAACTTTCAGAAATGGTCTAGATATAAAAATGATCGCATGCATGATGTAATGGAATAGCCCTTATAGTACAAACACATGTTCTTTATTACAGGTGCTTCTGAGAGAAAAAGAAGATGAGGTTCTCCGGATTAGAAAGGTATAAGTTGTTACAAATTTGTGTACCTCCCCATTTTATAATGTACATAATTATGTATAATTGTGATTAAATGGGCTTGTCTCCAGATTTGAATTGAAACAAAACAAGTCAATAACATGTTATACATGAGAAATACACTGTTAGACCCCATGTCTGACACCAGAGTGTGTTTTCACTATGTTATAATATAGAAGACCGAAATATTAGAACTGTTTTCTCTCATGTAAACAATGAAACGTATTACCATGTTTTATCACTACAGTAGACACTGCTTTTTCTTGTTCTTGTTATAATTTCCTCCACTTCTGGAGAACCATCGTTAACAATTCAAAATCAAATTTTCTAGCAGCTAGTTATGGCTATACCATTAAAACATACCCGGGACCCCAGGAAGGCAATTTAATAAACATCTATGGGTGAACCCTATTTTCCTAACATTTGGTTCTTAAACTCAATTTTTCATCAATGGAAGGGTGTTCAATTTTAAAATTGCCTTCCTGGGGTCCCATGTTCATTTTAATAGAAAATAGCCCTTATATTGCCTGTAGCATATTTTGAAAAAATCGGGAGGAGGCAGTGATGATGTTCTGACGACGGTTCTCCAGAAGTGGAGGGAAAATATATATTATTCCAGACTATAAAACTACCACAAACTATGATGCAACAAAAGCAAAAGTGTAATTGTACATACACCAATCAAATATTCAACTTTGGTATGGCTGTGGTATGGCTGTCTTTGCAATATCATTGGATACATCGACACTGGATAAATGAAATTTCGTTGTTGTTTGATGGCTCATCACCACGTTGTACAGGTCATTTTTAGCCATCCAGTGGGAGGGGAAGAATGCTAAGGAATCTGTGCATTACTCTTTCTATAAAATAGTTATAACATGCTCGAAAGAATAGACTCCAATAAGTCCAGTTTAAGTCCCCATCCGATGGACGAGGCTTGTGAAAGTGACCGAAGTAACCCACTGAAGTAACCCACTGGTGCCAGTGAAGCTTGAACTTGGATACAACTTGATTAAAAGTGAACACTTAAAGCCTCCAAGGTCAGGGTTGCCAGCGACCTTGAAAAGTCAGGGAAATTTGATTTTTTTTTTAATGTCAGGGAATTTTGAAAAATGGTCAGGGAAATTTGAATTTTCTGAAAAGACAGTAAAAAGTCAGGAAAAAAATAATTGTCGAGAAATGGTGTATTTTGTTGTCGAGAAATTGTGTATCTGTGGCTATGGCAGTCAAGTTACTGCATTGCAGTATAAAACATGAGACTCTCAAAATTTTGTTGTTTTTATACATAATAATTGGTGTAACATACCTTTCAATTTGAATGAAAGTAATATGGGTGAAATGGTCAGCTGTATGGGAGTGTGGAGGCCGAGAAATTTCGTGATATTGGTCAGTGAAAAATTACATTTTGGTAAGGAAAAGTCAGGGAATTTTATTTGACCCAGGTGCTGTCAACCTTGAAAGTGAATTTTCATGTCACCCTGATTTGTTTTAATTCAAGCATAATACTGTCTCATACCAAGACCCCTGAATGCAACGATATTTATTTCAATTATTTCAGTGTAAGTTTACATATATACATGTAAAAATATTTATAAGCATCTAAGAAATTGGAGACACTTGTGGAGATTTCAAAAGGATGTGCAGCTTTATTGGGAGAATTGATGAATTGGGACATTGAAAAGGAAAATATGTGCACCGGTTATCACCTGGCAAAAATGTTTTTGTGTATTGCAGGAAGCGCAGGGTGCTATACATGAGCAGAGGACATTACGCAGCAAAGTGCACCTTGCCGCCGAGGCCCAGAAGGCGGCACGTGACATGGAACACGATTACGAGGAAGTAGTGAGCCTGCTCGAGGGAGAAATTGCTCAGCTTAAACTACAGGTCGGCAGGCAGGTGGTGAGTTGGGGTAGTTGTATTTATTTTTTATGTCTGAATTTTCTGTTGAATAATGTCCGTAAGTATCAGTAATTTTCTCTTTTTAATTGTTCCATCCCCAAAGATACCGTGTGTTTTTTTTACAAGAAAAACATCTAGACCTGATGAAGATTACATATTAGCTGTAAGGTGAAAAGAGAAAAAATAAATGTATTCGGTTCTGTTAAGGACTTTTTCTTATACTGTTTTCTTTCTTGTATTACTTTCTTTAAATTTTATAATATTTGATCAATTAAATTTTTGTCTGTATCCTTCTGTTTTCGAACGGATTTCAGGAGTGCGACCCTATCATGCAGAGACGTCTTGCTGTCCTCACATGTCAGCTAAGAAAGGCCGAGTCGGAAAAGGATACATTTAAGGTGGCAACCGAAAAGTTGATGCAATTTGCTGAGGTAGGAATATAAATATTTTACGATGCACATTTAAAAATAATATATTAAAATGTATTTTGAAGCATGAGTTTTTTAGGTTTTTGTTTATCATTGGTTAGAGCTATTCTATTGAAATTTGGAGAGTTAGGGTGGAGCAGTGGTTATCAAGTGGGAGAGGTGAGGTGGAGCAGTGGTAATCAAGTGGGAGAGGTGGGGTGGGGCAGTGGTAATCAAGTGGGAGAGGTGGGGTGGGGCAGTGGTAATCAAGTGGGAGAGGTGGGGTGGGGCAGTGGTAATCAAGTGGGAGAGGTGGGGTGGGGCAGTGGTAATCAAGTAGTGGTAATCAAGTGGGAGAGGTGGGGTGGGGCAGTGGTAATCAAGTGGGAGAGGTGGGGTGGGGCAGTGGTAATCAAGTAGTGGTAATCAAGTGGGAGGGGTGGGGTGGGGCAGTGGTAATCAAGTGGGAGAGGTGGGGTGGGGCAGTGGTAATGAAGTGGCTTTCTTATCCATATCTCCAAAGGTACATTTAAATGGAAAAGCCATTATGAAATCAGCTGCATGGACTATACAAGTAATGCTAAATGGCTGCCGATGATAGTGTTAATGTTGAAGTAAACAACTTTTATGTCAAAACATAAGACAATCAGGTGGTAAACTTTTTCATTTCAGATGGTGCATGAGACACTCAGTGAGAATTCCAGTGGCGTCCAATCTAGGTATGTCTTTTGCATGGCTGCTGCCATACCGTGTTCAAATACCAATGCTAATGACAGTTTAATTTAATTTAAACAATATTTTATTCAAGTACTGAATGGGATTGGACAACAGGCAATGCCTATGTAAGACCTCTCCCGACAGTTTCACGACCTTATGAATTTTTTATGACAGTGACATTTAGTGAAATCAGTTTGATTGCCTCTATGTATATATTGGGAGTGACATTTAGTGAAATCAGTTTGATTGCCCCTATGTATATATTGGGAGTGACATTTAGTGAAATCAGTTTAATTGCCCCTATGTATATATTGGGAGTGACATTTAGTGAAATCAGTTTGATTGCCGCTATGTATATATTGGGAGTGACATTTAGTGAAATCAGTTTGGTTGCCCCTATGTACATATTGGGAGTGACATTTAGTGAAATCAGTTTTATTGCCCCTATGTATATATTGGGAGTGACATTTAGTGAAATCAGTTTGGTTGCCCCTATGTACATATTGGGAGTGACATTTAGTGAAATCAGTTTGGTTGCCCCTATGTACATATTTGGAGTGACATTTAGTGAAATCAGTTTGGTTGCCCCTATGTACATATTGGGAGTGACATTTAGTGAAATCAGTTTGATTGCCCCTATGTATATATTGGGAGTGACATTTAGTGAAATCAGTTTGGTTGCCCCTATGTACATATTGGGAGTGACATTTAGTGAAATCAGTTTGGTTGCCCCTATGTATATATTGGGAGTGACATTTAGTGAAATCAGTTTGATTGCCCCTATGTATATATTGGGAGTGACATTTAGTGAAATCAGATTTGTTGCCCCTATGTACATATTGGGAGTGACATTTAGTGAAATCAGTTTGATTGCCCCTATGTATATATTGGGAGTGACATTTAGCGAAATCAGTTTGGTTGCCCCTATGTACATATTGGGAGTGACATTTAGTGAAATCAGTTTGGTTGCCCCTATGTACATATTGGTAGTGACATTTAATGAAATCAGTTTGATTGCCCCTATGTATATATTGGGAGTGACATTTAGTGAAATCAGTTTGGTTGCCCCTATGTACATATTGGGAGTGACATTTAGTGAAATCAGTTTGATTGCCCCTATGTATATATTGGGAGTGACATTTAGTGAAATCAGTTTGGTTGCCCCTATGTACATATTGGGAGTGACATTTAGTGAAATCAGTTTGGTTGCCCCTATGTACATATTGGGAGTGACATTTAGTGAAATCAGTTTGATTGCCCCTATGTATATATTGGGAGTGACATTTAGTGAAATCAGTTTGGTTGCCCCTATGTACATATTGGGAGTGACATTTAGTGAAATCAGTTTGATTGCCCCTATGTATATATTGGGAGTGACATTTAGTGAAATCAGTTTGGTTGCCCCTATGTACATATTGGGTTTAGGCTTGTATAGATTTTAAACTTCTTTCACTTATTCATATGTATTGTAAGTAATCAGTTTTTCATTTTATATAAAGACACATTTGTTATTTATTATTTTAATATCTATAAATATTAAATTTCAGACAACAAAATAAATATACGTACTGTTATATTCCTTTGATGTTCAGGTTGATTAATATATAGAGATTATTTACCTGCTGGTGTCGATTGTAGAGAAATCCTTTACGAGTTGGTGGTCGTGTGGTTCTTTTCACGAACGAGCATATGCGAGTGAGTGAAAAAATAAAACTCGTCTACCAGCGAGTGAAAGATTTCCCTATAATCAAAACCAGAAGTTAAATAATCTATTTATTACATTTTCAATCAGTTTATGTATGATTTCAACCGAAATTATTCGCTTTATTGAACGTTATCGGTGAATGACGTTGACGTCAGCAACACTTTATTGACGTCATAACTCAACGTCATAGTTATTTTTGTGTTCAGAGTTTGTTATTAATATTTAGCGATTATGAATATTCTTTTACTGAGAAATCCTGATCTTTCATCCACATTTTAAATGGAATATGTGTTAATAGTTCACCAGAGATCAGACTCCGCTGTATTCCTCAAACAAGTACAGCAAGTAAGTGAAATGTACGGCCAGTCTTAATGAGTGGAAATATTTTTAAATAATTAAAACAAAAAAAAACAATTAAACAATTTATTATATTTCTTTTCTGACACTGAATTATTCACTTTAAAGCAAAATTGTTACAAAGGTATTGTTGTCCCAGTGCATCATATTTCATTCACAGAAATTTTATAAATTTTAATTTTTTAGACCATTGGGTGGAGCTGGTGCAAAGGCAGTGGGTTTTCTTGGAAAACAAAAACGTTCAACACAGAGTGCTAAAAGTATTGCCAACGATGCAAAGGAGATTGTAAAGACAGTACGTTCTCTCATAGATACACAACGTAAGTCTGTTAATGCAAATTGAGTTTCACCCAAATGCTGCTCCATTACATTTTAAACACACAACACAAACGTTTGCGGAAAAAGTGGCTGAGAGGAACTACAGAACTCCTGCTAGTCAGAGGGTATTCATTGCTTACAAAGAAGCAGTAAGCATTGAGTGAATGTGATTTTGTCTGTCCTTTTATATGCTCAGGTAGCCGACGAAGTGGCCGGTTTGTCCTGGTAGATGGCAATAGCTGGTAATAGTCCTTTTCAACAGCCGGTAATATAGGTAGTGGTAGCCGTTATGGCCAGGTGTTATGGCCAGGTTTTCCATTTAATAGACCGGACAATGTTCTGTAGTTCCTCTCTGCCACTTTTTTCCCATTTATCTTTTTTTTTCCAGACTACTACTGACCTTTGCTATTTACTCAATACAAGTAAATCCAACTGATAAATAAATATGATCATTAAAGGCATAAGTAGCAACACCTAGCATTTGCAATACCTCGATCATCTACAGCAACAGTACCCTAGTTTGACATTATATCCAGCCAGGTTACCATGCTGCAGAGTTGCTTTTGTCTACAACTAGGGGATGCTGTACTTACACCTTAATACATGTATAAGTTTGCTTGGTAGCTCGCACATGGAAACGTTGAATTACCTGAGAATTCAGACACAATGCTTTATAGTCCATTCTCAGGCACAGTGGCAAGGTTAGTTCATTCAGCAGATAAATACAACCCCATGTATTGTGCAATACTGTTGTCTATTTATTTATTACTCTACACCAATTGGGGGCACTCCACAGGTTAATGTACATTTTTCGATCATCAAACCCATGACAAGCCCTTAGCCTGAATCCTTGAGAAAAAATAAATCACATCATCATTGTGTCATACATTTCTTAGAAGACAATAAAATTACTCATGTTTCCATACCAAATAAAAGTATCAAAAAGCATTTTCTGTACAACTTTAGTCCCATTCTTTAAGATTACCCCACCCCTCAAAACATGCTAAAAAAGCAATTTTAGCAATATTTCAAATGTCAATAAATAAAAAAATCCAAAAAAATCCTATGCATATCAGGGTCATGTATGCACTCATAATGCTCTTGCTTATCAGGAAATGCTAAATTTTACATACCTACTCCGGGGTTTTAAAAAGTTATTCCATGCTGATCACCCCGTGAGTCAAAATCAGCCATTTTACCTACTTTTTGGAAGTTTTTGATAGGTTCACATTTTTCTATTTATAGCCTCCAAAAAACCCAAAGAATGCACATTCCAATACACCAAAATAAACTTAGAAGTACTCAAAACTGAAAAAAACATCAAACATGTGCTTCATAATTATTACAAATACCATCCATGGACCTAAAAGATGCTTAGTTGATTTATTTCTGATTTACACGATGGACATTAATGCGAAACTGAGGAGTGCCCCCAATGGGGACCAATATATAAGGTCACTAGAAATCACTGGCCACTTTTTGAAATTACATGTTTGGTTTACACCCAAAGTCAAAAAAACAATGAACATACGAATAAAGTGTGACAAAAATCTAGTCAGCCTAATTAAGTAAAATACATTGTAGTGCAAGCTGCGGCATCATACTTTTGCAAACGTTTAATAAATTCCATCATAAATTAGCACGAAATACAGTTCCTCTACAAAATTGGCTTATATTGTTCCCTGCTACATATAATAGCTGCATGGATGTGACCTTATACATTTAGTTAAGTTGGACAATTCTACTGTGATAACATTTTAAGAGATAAAAAATCTTGTTTGTCAATGACCTATGGAAGAGAATGACTTTTATAGATTTTGGGGTCAGTAGGTCAAAGGTCATGATCGCAGATTTAGCCTGAAGTAGAACACACACTCCGATAAAATTCCGAAGGTACATTGCCCTTGGTGAGAGGAAGATTCTTCTTGCTTTTCGAGTCTTAAATTAAGTCAAGCCTTAAGATCTCCTTGAAATGACAATGACTCAATCTTGAGAATCACTTTCCACACTATAACGTGTAAACTATTAGCTCTATAATTTTGAAACTTTACACAAATGGTTCCCAAGGTCAAAGTTACGTTAAGGTCTCAGTGATGCGATCATAAAAAACACCTCCTGTTTGTTATTTATATACTATTATACCTAACTAGTACCCATAGTGCAATAACAATTCCTATTAATTTTATGTTTTTGGTCCAAGGTCACAGTGTCACTGTGGTTTATTCATGAACTATATGACCTAAAATCTTGGAACTTTATACAAAAAGTGCTCCGAGTTAAACTACAACCTCTATCAATTGTTTTGTCAGTATTATAAAGTCAAAGATCAAGGTCATATTTTTCTGACACCTAAGAAATGCTTTTCTTTTCTTTTATAGCAAATGCATAAATATAGCTGTAATGAAGCATATGGTCAGTCAGTAATTAATGGTGTCATTTATTTTAACATTCATCAAAAAAATATGAATTTAAAATTGAGCATGTTAATTGTCTTTTCCAGCGTTACCATTTGGATGGGAGGAGACATATACAGCAGATGGCATGAAATATTATATCAAGTATGTACTTTTACAAACAAGTTTCTTTTCTTTTGTCAAACTTGTACAGACTTGCAGACTTTACGGCAAGAGCTGTCTTCATTGTCTGTTTTTTTTTTTGTGTGTGTTCTTTAGCTCTACTGGCCCTTCAGCAGATGGGATGCTGAGTTGTCTGTCCGTCGTTAACTTTTGTCTCAATAAGACGATAGGGCCTTCATTTTTCATCTGATCTTTAACAAACTTTACCAGATGGTTAATGTCAATGAAAGCTCAGACAAGTTCGAAAACCAGTCAAATCGGACCAGTAACAGCGGAGTTATGGCCCTTGATTTAGTTAAAAATGCTATATTTTGCCTTGTTAAGATGATAGGGCCTCCATTTTCATCGGATCTAAACCAAACTTAATCAGATTGTTAGTGTCAATAAAAGGTCGGATAAGTTTGAAAACCAACCAGTTCGGACCAGTAACTGTAGAGTTATGCTCCTGGATTTAGTTAAAAATGCTATATTTTGCCTCGTTAAGACGATAGGACCTTTATTTTTCATCTCATTTTTACCATACTTTAACAGAGTGTTAATGTAAATGAAAGCTCGGACAAGTTTGAAAACCAGCCAGATCGGACGAGTAACAGTGAAGCTATGGCCCTTGATTTCGTTAAATATGCTATATTTTGCCTTGTTAAGGCGATAGGGCCTTCATTTTTCATCTGATCTTTACCAAACTTTACCAGATTTTTTTTTAATTTTTTTTATTTTTATTTTTATTTTTTTTTTAATTATTATCTCTACTGGCCAAGTTCGAAAACCAGCCTGATCAGACCAGTTATGGCGGAGTTATGGCTCTTGATTTAGTTAAAAATGCTATATTTTGCCTCTTTAAGATGATAGTCACTCGCTTCATTGATGTTATAAGAGCCATATAAGCCAGTAGAGCATCCACAGGCCCTCTTGGGCCTCTTGTTTTTTTGTATTGGCCTTGGCCAGTTGAGCTTAATTCTGTATTGTTTTTATGATGAGCTCAGCAATGCATGACATATTAAATAAAATAAAAATACATGTAAGGCACCCAACATCAAAATAAAATAAAAAATATGATCCTGGGTAGGCATTGATTGATGCTTTCATTGCCGGATGCATAGATAATTCTATACTTAATATGGTATATAAATTATATATATTCTTTATGTCTTTTCACAATATACAAAAACTATTATACATACTTTATTCCTAATAGTTGTGCCCTTATAAATGCGTTAAAAATGTAAAAAAAAAAAAGGTAAATAATTTTATATTTTTTTATTGAATTTATTTTTCGGGGATCACTTTACCGTATACATATATTTGCAGTCCTGCTTCACTGTTACACTTTCTACGACAGAGAATATAAAAATTATTGTTGTGTTCTCCATGTTTGCAGTCACCTTAACCAGGTAACCACCTGGTCCCACCCATTATCAAATGTGACGCACCTACCAACCATACAAGATGACAAGAAATCAAAAGACAGCGACCCTAAGGCATCAGGTTCAGCAGGTTGACCCATTCATGCTGGAGGGAAGTCGGCTCGAAATGGTGCTGAACAAATGTGGATTATACCATTATGCATTTATAGTTAGAAAAAACAGTTAGAAATCAGTGTTTGATTTTAAAAAGGTTGTATTTTAATACAGTATGAACTATAAATTTAGATCTGATTTTTTTATTTACGATGAAAAATTAGAATACATTTAACTTTGATTAATATTTTTAACCTTTTGCATGCGTTTATGTTTGCAAAAAATACTGTTCTATAACATATACCTGTATTGATGCATATATCTTTTATTAATTTTAATAAGTATTATTTAATCTTATTTTAAACTGTATACAAAACAAATATAAATTTGTACTTCTTTAGGCTAAATGCTTATCCGATATTTCACAGAAGGCATTTATATCTTCGTCATCTGTAGGATCAATAACTCCAATTTTGTTCAAGCATGGTTGTAATACTAATAAGTTTTGTATGCAGTTTTGCTGTACTGTGGGCGGTTTGTTTTTCGGCAGCTTACTGTGGCAATGAAAGATTACTACTATTTACAAAATAATATTTGCCGGTAAGTTAATAAATTCGATGTATTGAACTGTAAATTGATACAGTCACGATCTAGTATGCCACTTGCAAGCTAAGAACCTATAACTCTTAGGATTTCACAATAACGCATAAGCAAGTTCTCATGGTCATACCTGCTAAATATGCGTGT